>JAHWXV010219874.1:0-14642 GCA_024586415.1 Phrixothrix hirtus | reverse complement strand
ATATATATATATATATATATATATATATATATATATATATATATCACTTTATTTAATTAATCAATACACTCGTTTTTAAAACTTAATTTTTATGTTTGTTGCTATTTATTGATGTACCAAAGAATCCTAAATCAATTAAGTAATTTTTAGTAACCAAGAACGAAAACCAGATGCCTTGAATTGAGTTTCACTTGTTAAGTAGTAAACAATTTGTTATCTTCAATATAAAAGTACAATTTACTGACTAATCACAAGTCACGTTTAGTTTAATTACGTTAATTAATTAATTAATATAGGGAAAACCTAGAGATTATATTAAAAGTAAACGTATTTACGACAAATACTTATATAATTATTCGGTATTTAAATAAAAAATATGTAGTACCAGGTGTCTTGTATACTTGCAATAACACCTAGTAAATAAACAAAAATCGAGAAAAGAAGTAAGTGTGCATGTTATTTCAAAAATTAATATTTAGTTTCTCAAACCATCCGAAAGGAATGAGGCAGGATATTTGACCTCAATGCTAATAGAGTTTGTTCAGATATTAAAAAATACAACATTATACCAGCACATAATTAACTTGATCCTAAATCTTTCGATAGAATTCTGAGTTTTGAGATTTATTTATTTAAGAGAGAAAGTTATTTTAGGATTAGAGTTATGGGAATTATTATAAAAAATTGCAGTTCTTGTAACTGGAAATCCAAAATAGCGTTTTAGGAAACAGAATCAGGTTGTTGCATCCCTTTTAACCAGATTGGAAAAATAATAGTCAAAAATAGAGCGTGAGCAAAGCTTAATTAAAAATTTCCGGCCGATTTGTTGTCTGTTGGGAATCGTCGGTCAAATATAATGGTTGACGCCGTTAAAATCAGTGATGACTTTACGAAAAGTATAGAAAGATACATTCAAAGCACCACGTCGTCTCTGTTACCTACGGCGATAATGCGGTGTTTTGTTTATTTTATCGCCAGCGTTGAATTCGTAGTACACACAAGACAATGAGAGGGGTACTTTAAAATATTGAAAAATATGACCTAGTTTATAATTAAGGTCTTTAATGATTGAAAACCCAGTATACAACTAAAAGCGTCTTAATCAATTTAAATATGAATTATACACTTAAAATGACGTTTAGAAGGTATGTTATTCGTGTAAGAAAAGGAATTTATATACTACGCAACTAACATCATGAGATAATAGAAAATAAATGTTTTACTTCGGTTAACGTCGGTAATTAAACATCGAACATATAGATAAGACAAGAGATAAATAATGGTTATTACAGTATAATTAAAAGACTCAAAACCTAGTTTCCTAAAATGTTTATTGTGTATATTTAATAAAACCTGCATACGTTTCGGTCATTAAATTATAAGACCATCATTAGGGTATATATTTTAAATATGTAATATGAAACAAGAAAATTTAAAATATCTAAAATATAGTACTTCAATAAGAAGTTTAATATAAATCCATTTGGATTTACTTGTTTCATGTTACATGAGTCTTTTAGTTATACTGAATTAATTGTTTCCCATTGGAGAATAATGGATTTCAACAAAAAAGAAATGGTTATTACCTTTTCTTATTCTCTAAGAATTCCCTTGCAATAGTTTTAACATGCAAAGCTTTATTACGATGATTTTTCTAGATTAAAGCTAACTTACAATAAACAGTCTTTTTAGTTATAATTAATATAACTAGAATGTGAGATAAAGTTACTAACTAATTCAAACTTCTTTGCGTGATAGCAAAAAATTAGTGTTAATTAGAAATTATAATCTAAGACGATAAGTTATACTTCGTGTGCCTAACCTAGTTGGTGTAAACAAAAAGATGACAGAATTAGGTCAATCACATGCGTGTTAATAATTTGTAAAATATATAACTATTTGAAACGAGCTCACCTAAGGCAAATGCGGTTTACCCAAATCAAAACTTTAAATTGGGTTGCGCTACGATTGGATTGCCTGCACAATACGCATATGAAATAATTATTCCAACTTTACCATATTTTTCACAATAATTAAAAATAATACGAAGTTTTTATAGCGCTTCTATTAGTTTAAATAGCATCAAACTTAAAATATTACAAATCTAAATTTTTCTTAAGGAACTACATTTTGGATGACGGGTACTGTAGATACATGTGTAAATAACGATTATAACCTGTTTACGTTATTATTATTATTTTTTTTTTGGTTTGTCGTGCGTCGACTACTTAAGTCGTTGGCACATTTGCTGCAACTAATGTAAAACTACTATTGTAATCCCTAGATCATATTAGATAAGTTAATCCTTTCGCAAAAGCTGATTGTATTAGTAAACTGTTGGAAGTTATCGCCTAACATATTAGTTATTTTTTGAGCTAGTCCGATTTGATGTCGTTCATCTGCGTAGAGGGTGCAGGTTGTTAGTACATGCTCAATTGTGAGGGCGACGTTACAGTGTTCACACATTGGTTGTCTGTTCCCTGCCAGTAAGTAACTATGTGTTTTTCTTATATAACCATTACTTAATCTGCATAATATCACTTCGTCACGGCGAGACAAGTTTACAAGAATAATTCTGCTTTTAACATTGGGTTTAATGCATTTAAGGCTTCCTTGGTATTAATTCCATATGTTTTGCCACTGTGAATTTGTAATATCGGCAATATACCTATTAAGGTCTTGCATACTTATTGTTACCTCTTCGTCTGGTTCTCGCCTGTCATCATGTGACTTTACTGCCCTATCAGCCTTTTCGTTGCAGCTAATACCAATGTGACTGGGTATCCAGAGAAGGTGAACTACTTTTCCTTGATTTAACATATGGTTGCCTAGTGCTATTATGTTAACCGCTATTCGATCTTTGACAAAAGAGTTTTCTAAACTAGTAAGGGCCCCTAAAGAGTCTGAGTAAATTATGAATGATACTTCATCAGACATCTGGCAGAAAAGCAACGCCTGCCAAATAGCATATAGTTCTGCTGTATAATTACTGCACCAGTTGAGCAGTGTCCATGCATATGTTTGGTTATCCACCATTATTGCTGCACCTACCCCATTTGCAGTGCTGGATCCATCTGTATAAATTTATTTCTTACAATTTAGTTCCTGACGGAGATTTTCAAAAAGGTGCAGAAAAAGTGATGGAGTCATCTCACTTTTTTTATAAACTGAAAGTCCAGTGTGTACCTTAAAAGTATTTGGTAACAAAGGCGAGAGTTCTAAGGGACTGATAAGCGGATCTGGTAAGTGCGCATTTAGCCTTTCTAGGGTTACTATATACCTAATTGCTATGGGTCTGGCCATTGTAGGTCTATTTCTATATTTATCTAGCGTCATTTCAATATCTGTCAAATTTAGTTCAGATGTCCTGGTAAAGATTTTACTTTTGTAATGTATTTCAACGTGTTATGTTGGAACTTATACTGCAGAGGAGTGTCACTGGCATAGCAGTTCACTGCACCCGATGATGTTGTGCGGTAAGCGCCAGTAGCCCATCGTAAAATCATAAGCTGTAATTCATCTAGGCCTCTTAACACTGATGGACGAGCTGAGCTGTAAACTATACAGCCATAGTCAATACGGGACAGTATTATATCTTTGCATATTTTGAGAATTGAGTAACTACTCGCACCCCATTTTGTAAATGCAAGGCATTTTATGATATTGAAACTTTTCCGACAGTTTGCTACGAGCTGCTCTATCTGCTCATGCCAATATAACCTCCGGCCGAAGATAAAACCTAGAAATTTTATGGTGCCGTGGGTCGGTATAATTTGCTCTTGTAATGTTAAGAGAGGATCCCCATGCTGTGTCTTCAAGCGGCAAGGATATATGCACTTGGTTTTTTGAGCGGA
The DNA here is from genome assembly GCA_024586415.1 of Phrixothrix hirtus. Lineage (NCBI taxonomy): Eukaryota > Metazoa > Arthropoda > Insecta > Coleoptera > Phengodidae > Phrixothrix > Phrixothrix hirtus. Next base: position 10,788 of record JAHWXV010219874.1, on the reverse strand, counting down.
GAAACGATACCCTATAGATTTCACCTTTTTGCTCAACCGATCAATTTCATCTTGGATAGATCTTTGAACGTTATCCATGGAGGTGTCGCTATTATATATAACCAGATCATCTGCATACATATACCTCGATACATTGAGGCTGGTATTTATGATAAGCGAGTTACATGCTACAAGGAACAGCGTTGTACTAAGTGAAGATCCTTGCGGAATCCCTGTTTCGAGTAACCGCACTGATGACCTAGCATTCCCTAGCCTCATATCAAAACGGCGCTCTGCTAGGAAACTACGTAGGAATATCGGGAGGGTTCCACGTATACCCTATTCATAAAGTTGTCTTAGTATGCCATGCCTCTCGGTTGCATCGAAGGTTTTGTCTATATCAAACGATACTGCAATTAAATGTTTTCTATCTATAAAAGCGTCACGAATCGTATTCTCTAGCGCCACCGGTGCATCGAGATTGGAATGGTTTTGCCTAAATCCGCATTATTCGGTGGATCTTTTGCTTCTAACCATCATATGAGACGGTAGTTTGCCATCTTCACTAGCAATTTGCTTAAGCAACTCGTAATTGACACTGGACGATAGTTTTCAGGCATCAGTGGGTCCTTTTTTAGTTTTAAAATCGGTACTACGGTACTCTTTCTCCACTTGAGTGGGTATGGCCTGAAGCATTAATTTATTATATAAATCCAGGAGCTTGCCTTTTTTATTTAAATCCGTTTAAATCCGTTTACTTGATGGTGATATAGGGTATCATATCGCCCCCTGGGGCTAAAGGTCTGTATTGCTGAATGGCATGTTCGAGTTCTTGGAAAGTAAATGGGATATTGTAACTCATGTCTTCGGCCGTAGTAAAGCCTAGCTGACTTTCTTGTCTATAGATTTCTAGGAATTCGTTCTCATAGGTGTTCAAGTTGCTTACCTTCTCGTACAAATCTTCAAATGTTTAGGTTATGTCTTTAACATCGGTTAATGTTTTAACCTCATATCGTAACATCGTGGGAAGTGAAAAGGAGTTCCTTCCGGAGATTCCTTTGGCTTTCTGCCATACCTCAGCTGCCGGTGTGTTATAGCGTATACTGGATACATATTTTTCCCAAGATTGCTTCTTGTTATGCGCAATTAGTCTTCTTGCTACAGCTCGAGCTCTCTTAAAAGCTATCAGGTTAGTTATTGACGATTCTCGTTTGAACTTGTTGAGTTTTCTTTTCTTTTCTACTATGGTTTCTGAATTTTCTTTAGTCCACCACGGAACATTCTTGGCTTGGACTATTCCACTAGAAAGAGGTACACTGTATTGCATTGCGTCTGTGACAGCTGTAGTAAAATAGTCAACAGCTTCGTTGACATCGTCTGGTAGAGTAGGAATTATCAGCCGGTTTCTATAACAATTCCAATCCAACTTCGTACGGCGGATTCCGGTTTTCGATAATTATCAAAGTGGATTTGAATAGGGTAATGATCGCTAAAGTGAAGGTCCTCCATGGTAGTCCAATCTAGTTTATGGGCTATAGTGCCAGAACACATTGATAGATCAATGCTAGATTCCCTCCCAGTTGCAACATTAAAGTGGGTAGGTTTCCCCGTGTTTAAGATGACTAACTGTGATTCGTCAATGAACTCTTCTAACACACGTCCACTAGTGTTTCGTGTTTCCGAGCTCCACAGCCTGGAATAGGCATTGAAATCTCCTACAAAAATAAAAGGTTTTGGTAGCTGTTGAATTATTTACGTTAGTTGTTTTGCATTCCATTGGCTATTGCGCAGGTACATGTTGCAGATGGTCATCTTTATCGGCCATTTTATCTGGATCACCACGCACTGCAGAGGGGATGCCACACGTATTACTTTTACAGGAATAGATTCCTTAACAAATATCGCTACTCGTTCAGAGGCACGTACGTTGTTGTTACAATTCCTGTTGAAGGTTTTGTATACCCGTAAAATAAAACTCTCGTTATTTTTGAGGTGTGTTTTCTATAAACATACACATATGAGATTGTATTTAGTTGTTAGTAATTTTAGTTCTCAGTAATGTGTCCTAAGTCCGTTACAATTCCACTGTAGTATATTATCGTGTCGATTGAATTTTGCAGTTGGAGTGGTTTTGGTACAACTAAAATACATAAAATTGAACGACAATTCTTAAGCTAAAACTACAAGTAAATTTGATGTAAAAGCAGGTGAAATTGTGTGACTCCCGGTTCTTCCTGCTTTTTGCTCCTTGGTTTGCTCTTAGGCCAGCCCTTTTTATTCTTTTTACGAAAACTAGATTGTGATCCCGTGGCTCCTGAGCTCTTTTCGTCTGAAAATATTTCAGGACTTGGGGTTCTGTCTGTTGTCTTCCGCTTACTAGGTAAAGCCTCAATTTCTATTATCACAGCTTGAGGTGGCGGTGCTAACTCTACTACATTGTTGTGAGCTAAGAGCATCTGAAGCGTTCTTATAATGTAAAGTTCTTTTTTAATTATATCGCTTATGATCGGTACAAGTTCTTTAATTATTTCTTTTATAATATCCGCTTTAGCTTGTTTGATCAACGCTAGCTTGGGGATAAGATACTCCTGCTTTTGGAAGATTGGTAGCAGCAGTGACCTTTCTTTTGGCCTCTAAGTATGAGATATTTTTTAACGTTTTAATCCTCTGTGTAGCGTTTTCAGCCTTGAAAATTGGACATTCATTGCTGCGTGATGAATGCTGGCCGTTGCAATTTACCCACTGGTACAGTTGCTGGCAGGCATCTTCATGTGATTCCCTACCGAAAATACAAATTTTAACACTTGTGCACCTCATGTTAGTATGTCCAAATTTAAGATATCTAACACATCTCATTGGAGCTGGAATATACTGTCGCACAGGAAGAGAATAAAAACCCACTTTGATCTTTTTCGCGAAAACAGGTGTGTTGAAAGTTAGAACATGGCTAGAAGTATATTACGGTGGACCGGTCCTATTCACTGTAATTCTTCTAACAGCGATAACACCTTTATCTTTCATTTCAGCAATTATTTCATCAAGTATACAGTTCAATAGGTCTTTGCATGTTACGACGCCTTTACAATAATTAAGAGTAGCGTGAGGGGTCACACTCACTTCTGTGCCATTCAATAACGACAGCTTTAGTAACCTTGAAGCCTGAGGTTTTGACACGCATTCAACAAGAAGACCCTCTCGAATTTTTCTAATTGTTTTTACGTCACCAATCAGACGATACATGACTTTGGAGATTAAAAAGGGACTTACTGTATCAAAATTACCTTCTTTCATCTTAACCACCAGAAACCGAGGCGTTGCAGCCACTTTCTCCTGATTGGTTTTGGAGCTAGCATTATCTCTGTGAAGTGCGATGCAGCTATCACCATCACTAACCACGGTATGCTGTAGTACTTCAGCCGCAGGCCCAGCAGTGCAACATGTTGCAGGGGCAGATTGTTGTAAAAGGCCCAAAATTGCCGAGACTTTGCCCCGCCCAGAATCCGCGGGGCAGCCCGATAAATCGGAGAGGGATTATGGACCATCGGTCCTACCCTCATGGGGTAATAAATTTGTTTTAGATATCGACATTATACAAAGAAAAACGTTTTATCCCTGCCGCCAGGTTTACCGTTAACGGCTAACTAACGCATAGCAATTCATCCCATCGGCACGGTATTTTACATTGTGGATTTTTGATCTGGATTTACTCCCATAGAGCCGCCGTGTTTTGTTAGGATGTTCAACAGAGTCACCTCTTGAAGGATTATTATTATTATTATTATTATTATTATTATTATTATTATTATTAATATTATTATTATTATTATTATTATTATTATTATTGCCTGAATTTAACAAAAATGCAGCCGAATCGGACATTAAAATTATTTTTAAATATAATCTATAAACGTTGATTGTGTTTAATTAAGCTACCGTTTTCGAATGGATGACTTATTTCTGCTTGAATGATTTCTAATCCTATCTATTGGCTTTATTTCTGTTTGTAACAATAAGTATCTTAATTTAAAAACATGACTATTTACAATTAATTTGGTTCTTTTAGCGTTTGTATGTTAAAAATGTTTTTAAATAATTTGTAAATTGTTATTAATTGAAAAGGCTTTGAACACCCGGTTGTGAGTCAGATCGTACCCCATGTTGATGTAGCATTCTCTACTCAAGACATCGACACCATATGGTAATTATTTTTGCTGTTTTTAGCCTATAAGCTACAAGCACAGCCATAACACGCTTAACGGAACCATGCTTAAAGCAATTCTATACCATTTCAGCTTCTTATCAGAGTTATTTTGGAAACCAGGAAGTAGTTAATCACGACTACCAGGAAGTTTATATATTGTATTGGCACATTTCGCGTGAATAATTATTATTCAACAATATAAGTTTGAATACTTTGCTCTCCATATTTTATACTGTTTTGGTCTATTTAGTATTTTGTTTTCTGAAGGTTTTCTATTTTCAGCCTGCCATCCCTTGCGCTCACTGTAAAATCACTGTTTTTGTTTTATTCTTCACATAGCCATTAGGTTATGAACTATTGTCTGTGGTACCTGATTTCGTTCATTCACTAATGCATCTTTGCTAGATATTGCCTTTATTAAGCTGGCAAGTTAATGCTTTTTCGATCTATAAATATTTACAAGTTTATAGTTTTCTATAGCTTTCTTTTTATTCAATTTATTTTTTACTCCTTATAGATTTCTTATACATTTTTTGGTTGCTGAGGGCATACAAGTTATCTTTTGAAACTGTTGTTATATAGTGATTTGCTACCTAATCTAATTTACTACAAGAAATTGCCGCCGCTGGCATTGTTTCTGTCTTACCACTATATCAAGTGGTTACATTTAGATCTGGTAAACCTTGAATTGGTTATTGTATTTTGAGGAAAACTTCTCGTTTATATATTAAAAAGTCAATGGTCTATTTTAAGGTATTTGTTGAAATTCAACACTAAGTGTCATACGTGCAATTATGAATTTCTTTCGACAGATTCAAATATTACTTTGTTTTTTATTGCGTCGAGTCAATTTATATGATTCAACCGGCTCAGAAGGTAAGAAATGTGTCGCGGGTTCTAATTTAGTAGATAATTGTAAAGCTTTTCATTCATACTTTTGACCGTGCTTGTATTCTACCTTGTTTAGATGATATAACTTCTGATTGTGTTTCTATATCTTAATTCGTTACAACATAAATTATTTATTAAGAAGGTTTATATCGTAATTTCAATGAAAGTTCATTAATTTTTATACATGTATTTTGCTATTCGAATTCTTATTTGCAAACTATATAATCTTAAAGCTAGGTACACGCTATTCTAATATAATAATAATTTGACATGCATTTCATGCATTAAAATTCATTCTATGATACCAGATGGTTGTATAAATGAGGATATGTTTTTGTTCGCATGCAATGTTAATAGTAATATACTAATGTGTTTCTGAGGTAGATGCAAGGTAAGTGGAAGGTTGGTAAGAAACTTTATAATCAGATTGGCTTTTTCGTAGGATACGTCATCCAAAGATCAAATAGAATACGCCCGAAGTGTCTTTCTATTCCATTCCACAAGGTGATTATTCACATAATAATAAGATACGTCCTTTTGTCGTGTCTCTAATGATAGCGGGGGCCCCAAAGTATAAGTTGTACTATTGGAAACGTCCTTAAAGCGAAGTTATATATGAGGGCGGATCTCCATTGTGACTTTTGAAATATTTTCGTAAAGAACTAATGGATACCTAGGGCTCCTATAACCATAGAAAATTGGAAAATGTTCTTAGTTGTAATACTCAGAAGTATGTCAAGCAAACGACGTGGGAATGCGTATAATACAATCGAAAAGATTAATAAATCAGGTAGGTACGAGTGTTGATAAAACTCTGGTTGTCTTGTGTTTTGTTGTCTCTTTTTAGTGGATTCATATTATTTCTGAATATAATGTTTCAATTATTTAGTAATTTTGCAGATATCTGTAATCCTATGCTACCTTATATATTTCAATGCATTTTTCTCGCTAAATGTCTCCACCCCAGTTTAAATTAATATTTAAATATTTTACATTTTACTTATGTCACTAGATGGCCATACTTAGTTAATATTAATTATTTATTCAACTTGTTTGATCAGATACTAGTGGTATAACGAGCTCTAATCATTTTATCCTGAATTTTTGTCTTTTTTTAAGGGCAATTACATTTCATTTCAAAGAATTCTTTTCTTAATGGAATATTATTAATTAACAGTTTTAATTAAATATAAATTTTTATATTTTTAATGTGGAATATTAGTTCCATTATTTTTTGCCATTTGAATGCAATTTTAATGTACAACGTTTCTTCAATTCAGTTAATTACCTATATTGATATATTTTGATACAGAAATAGGGATTCGATCTGGTAATTAATATAAGAATTGGGCAAACGTGATATTGTGACATATCTATGCAATAGAAGAACTCATTTCTAAATTTTAGATACCTATGCATCCCCGGTACTATTATATCCTTTTCACATAATTTAGTTTAATTCTGGCTTTGTAAATGCATTTTGAAACAAAATATTAGCTAAATCTACTTTATATAATGTTTGTTATCAAATTTTACTTATAGAATTTTTATTAAACGATAATGTAACAGTTTGTTAATGATACCGCTGTTTTGTATTTTTTGGGCTTGTAGAATTAGTGTATGAATATATCTTTAGCAATTACTTCGAGGAGCTTTCTAATAAAATTTCAGATATTATATTTATTTAACTTTGGCCTTTGGTAATACTGATACATACAATGTAAATTTTTATTTGGCTTACTTTTACAAAACTTTTGACGAGTGTTTAAATACTTTGTGTATAACTTAATGCTTTTTTAATGAAGTTATTGTATTTGCAATAACAGTAACTATGTTTTGTAACTTTATATCGTTACCAGTATTTAACATAACGTACGTTCTATACTTTCAAGATTTTGTTTATGTCAATATAAAATACATAATTTATGATGATATATTTTTTAACATTAGCAGTGCTCCGTGAAGAAAACTATGAGTGCTTTGTATATTAAGATTGCTATGAAATACACTGTTATAAATTTTTGTTTTTCATATAATTATTTTCATTTATTTTGCTTATAACTGTGTTATTGAGCTTTTTATTACAGTTTACTTAGGATTATTTTTCCCTTTATTTATAAATAATTTTCAATTTTGTTGTTCTTTTGTATCTTAATTCTCTGGCATTTTTATAAACTGATTGGAAACTTTATCCTTTTTATCCTTATAACTGTTGCGCATATTAATAAGGATTCATGACTAATCAAGTTTATTACGAGATGCATCGCTTCTTAATAAACCTTCTACAAATCTACCAAGTGCCACTACTCACCCACGATCCACCGACTGGACCTAATGTAGTTTTTTTCTACGGTTGTGATGGAAGATTTTACTTCTACTAATTTTCTTTTACTTTTACTTTTACATTTAACGCAACTGTTTATGTAAGAAATAATTACAAAATAGCCTGCCCGATTGGTGTAGAGGTTAGCATGTTTACTTCTACATCCAAGGGATGCGGGTTCAAACCCCTAAAAGCAGTATAACTCCTCAAAATTCTGAAAAATTCTAGTAAGTATGGCGAAATGACTATATAACAGTCCTAGTCCAAGAGAGCCAAGGTATTTCCGCATTCCGAAATCTAAATTACAAAAATAAACAAACAAACAATTACAAAATAATGTTAAGAATAAGTTTGCAAATGTATATCGATATTATGAGTAGAATTCCATGATATAGTTCAAGTACTAATTTCAATAAAAAACGCCACACCTACAGGAGAATTTTAATCAAGTTTTCACACAAGTTGTAATGCAGTATTAAAAGGAAGTGATTAAAGTTTGAACACAAAACTAAATTCCAGCGACATCATAATTTTTCAAATATACATTTGTATTTTATACCAAATATCGAAACAACAAGTGAATAACTTTTATGAGTTTTCCTGTAGCGGTCGTATTAAACATCCCTAAAAATGTCTATAGTTTGAATACCTGCAAATTATCATCAACTAAGTGGTTTAAACGAGGCCGAATCATTGGTATAAGAGAGAACGGATTTTCACTTCGGGAAATTGCCAACCATATGGACTACAACGCAGTAAAAGTATTAACATGTTGATCAATGTAGTCTGAAGAAGGACTTTATGAACGTTGTTTGCGGACCTGGATGTCCTAGAACGACTATTGTTTGTGAAGAACGTCATTTAAGAGTTTCAATGTTAAGAGATAGGTTTTCCACAACACGTGTAGTGGGAAATCATTAGATGTAGTGTGTATATCGCCAATTACAATCTTTTGGGGTTCGTTCGTACCGACCATTTTTTACTCCACGCCATCGCACCTCCAAGTTGAAATGATGTAATGAGCGAATGAATTGGGTGCAGAGATAACATAAGATTGTGTTCAGTTACGACTCCCTTCTCTGTTTGTAAGTTCGGCGTCTATGTGGTTAACGTAGAAATTTGGAACTTGCTCTTGAACGTCACACTGCCCTTATGTAAGGAGGTATGGTTTGGGGTATAATATGTTATGGTAGTAGTTCACCCCTTGTTTTCATTAGGGGCAACTTAAACGCTGCCAGTTATATAGTAAATGTGTTGGAGCCCATTGCAGTACCACATCTTTGGGTTGATCAATCCATCATTTAAAAAAGTGTTACAACACGCTATCTGGATAAAGCTAATGTGGTGGTAATGGTATGGCCTGTACGGCCACTTGATCTGTCTTCGATCGAGCATTTCTGGGATATGGTTGGTAACCAACTGAGTAATTTACACCATCCTCCATATAATTTAAATGATCTTTGACATAATTTCCAAGAGGTGTGGAATAACCACAAGCCGATATTGATTGTCTTATTCAAAGCGCAACTCAGCAGGTAAATCGATGCATAATTAATCGCGGTAGGGCAACTCAATATTAAATGAGATCAATCTTCATTTAAACGAAAAACAACTATAAATGTGAATAATAAATAGCATACCATAAAGGCCTAAATATTGTTAAAAATGATTGAAGCTATATTACTTTGATGAAAGAAAATTTTGCTCATGTAGTTTTCAATAACGTAACGGTTTTGAAGGCAGAAATTAAATCCAATAAGTATATGCTTTTATAATATATGAAAAAAGAACAAAAAATAACATTAAGCGAGTTTAATTGAATATTGAATATTAAATTCCATTCTTTTTACGTGCTTGTGGTTAACTTCTAAAGTAACGAACAGAATTCAATTAAGTTGCAATTATAATTTAATTTGATTGTATAATTATATGAATTTATCTAATGTATTGAAATGTAATTCACAAGTATTGTGAGATTATGCAATCAAGTCATTCAAACTATTCTAGTTAAATAAGTGTCTTAGATTTATATAGTTACTGTAAGCATTGAACATGGCAATGTCATATAAATTACAATACTTTCATTTCTTTACGCAACTTGCTAAGGAATTTAAGTAAATATAATAGATTTTCAGTGTTAAGTTCTTTAATATAACTGGGATTAAATTCTAGGCCATTAAATCTCAAAAAAAGAAATAATTATACACCAAGTATTTCCATCATGTTCAATAAAGAACATCAAAACATTTTTATAATTGTATTTTATACAAATTAAATTACTGCTTAATAAATTAGTTATACATGGTGTTCTTAGTGAACACACATCTGTAAAAATGTTTAATCTAGCTGGAAAACAGTTTTCGTAATTTTTACGTACAAATCTGTCATGAGTACAATCTTGGCTATGCTTTATTTTTCGGTATACAAAATATCATATTATATTTATTACTTTATCGAGTTGATGACTGACTGTTGTTTCAATAAAAGATAATTAAATGTATGGTTTAAAATAACCTAAGTTTGCTTTTTTCTACAAGACTCTTATTAATTGTAAGTTATTTGTGAAGTAATTGTTAAAAAATGTGTTTGTTGAACATCTAAAATTGACATGTTTTAATTTTAGCAGATACATACAAAATTAAAGCCTGTTTCATCCACATTAGTTTTTATAAAAGATATGTGTGTGTATGTGTATGTATGTGTATGTGGGTGTGTGTGTGGGTGTGTGTGTGGGTGTGTGTGTGGGTGTGTGTGTGGGTGTGTGTGTGGGTGTGTGTGTGTGTGTATGTGCGTGCGTGCGTGTGCGTGTGTGTGTGTGTGTGTGTATGTATGTGGTCAACGTATCTCGAAAACCAAACTTTGTAGAAAAGTGAAATTTTATATATAAGTTTATTACTGCCTTAGCACTGCCGTGTAAGAATTTTGTTAAAATGGAATGACCGGAAGTGCCACTTTATTCTTGTGATTTTTAGGTTTTGGCAATTTTTTCAAAAACGGCTATAACGATTTCTTTTAAACTCGCCACGTTCCTTGCGCCTGTAATGATATATTAGGTGAACTAATTGGTTTCTCTGAGAAAATTCGTTGAAGTGAGTTATTGAGAAAAATCTCTAGAGTCAAGCAAGGTTTTGTCTGGCGAGCAACTTGGATGGGTGACTGTTGCAATTATCGTCCTCAAATAAAAATAAATTAATATTTTAATGATTTGTGTGCATTATTTACATTCTTAATTACTTTTTATTTAAATCTATAAATTATTTTTGCTTTAAATGAGATTAAAATTTAATTATAAAACTCTTAGTACAAGTGTAAAGGAAATTATAAATGGATGAATTATTTATGCTTTTAAATTAATTTTAGAGTTTACAATTTAGGTGTATAGGAAAGTCACTAA
>JAHWXV010219806.1:0-26376 GCA_024586415.1 Phrixothrix hirtus | reverse complement strand
GAAGAGTCTTATGGGAAACCGGTAGTGATAGACGATATTTATATATATATATATATATATATATATATATATATATATATTAGTGATAACAATGTTTCAAATTTAAAAATAAATTTAAAAACTTTAAAGCTAGATAAATCAACATAAAGCAAGTGTTACCCGTGGAGAAATCAGTTAGAAGCATGGGTACTTCAACAACTCTTCTAATAGTTATTTATCTTATTTTTATTATTGGTATATTATTTTATCGATATGATTTACGGTTACTGAGACTAAAGAAGTCCAGGAATCAGAAGAGGAAAATTAATAGAGCAACCATCTTCTAGACGAAGCTTGTATCTATGGGGGGAGGAGTTATATTGCATAATTATCCGTACATTTCAATTTATAATATGTTTACTTGTTCCTTATCTTATCTGCAATGTAAAGTTATGTAAGATACAGCTTGCCTGTTATAACCTGAGGAAGGACGAGTCGATATCCTCAGTTTAATACGTGACAAATCGTGTCATTTTACAACATTATACTGTAAAGTACATTCAGAACACAATTCCTGTTGTTGTTTTGCATTGCCTACTCTAATGGGTAATATTTTATGAAGTTGTATGTTAAATTTATTACAGATAGTAAAATGTTACAAGCATACGCACGTTTTATAAATAAATAACATCAGATAATATTATTCATAGAATATAAAACTGTTGAAAAGTGTGCTTATGTATGTATAGCACAAATGCTAACGTTTACATTTTACACGATTTGTCACATATGAATTGTAGATTTTCGTATCACTTTATGTTTCTTTTTAATATTCGGTAAACACTAGAAGCCTCTGATATATCTATTGAGATACCTAAATCTTTTTAAATTTCGCCTTATAGGAATTACTAATGTTTATTTATTTCTTTGAAATATGTTTTAAAAATTCAAACAACTTCGCAACTTGTTTAGCCTTTGAAAATTTCTCGCATACTGATAATAATTTCAATGAATTTTTACTTCGGAGTATACAAAGCCGTGTCCTCTCTAACCATCTTATGCTCAGTGCAAAACTTTTTCTCATGTTAAAGCGGCTGAGCTGTAGTGTCTTTGAATTTGTCTTTCGAATTGGTCTGTTGAATAATATACTTCCAGAAACCAATGTATTTCTAATTAAATAAATAGTAAATTTTAAAAGCGACTTTTCTCTGTAGTAATACTTTAGTTATATGCATATTTTGAATGAGATTATCTATTTTCTAATAATATATTTGTATCATATAAAAAAGAACGTTACTATAGTTAAGATTTTGCTTCAGTACTTTGACAATCAATTTCATTCGCATTTATCGAAAATATTTACAGGAATCAAAATAATTTTAAATATACATAGCTAACAATAATGGCCATATTTGTACCGTTTAATATAATTAATGGATGTTATACGCCTTATATTATTACAACATTCTTTAAAATGGTGTTATTTTTTGTAGTGATATAATCATTGGCCTTTCTTTGTATTAACCATAATTAATCTATGTTTTGAACATAATTATAAATAAAATTACACCAATTTAAAAAATTTACAACCTAATCAGCTTTCTTTATTATTAAAATAGATAGATTGCTACGTTAAGTATTTATCCATTAGGTATACATTTATTGACACAATAGGGCTATTGAGAATCAAATAATAATCACTGGTCTATTCTAGCAACTTACGATATTATGCTTCAACATCCGTAAAACATTAAGATATTAGTTACAATTCATGGTATAAAATCAAGCTTTAGAGTAATAAAAGACCTGTGCAGTAAACCTATTATTGTCACTGCACATGATGCAGTAATTGATACAGTGCTATCTAGCAATAAACATAACATTTCTCGCAACCATTGTGGCATAATTCAATTTTGATCCAAAAATATTATGCTAGCAATAAAATAATTTAGATTGCCCTGAAGAATGTTCCTGGCAGCTACTTTGGTATAATAAAATTTATCCCCAAAAATATTAAGATAATTAAAATAATTATAGGGGCGTTGAGCAGCGGTTTTGACAACAATTTTGGAATAATTCAATTTTTGGATCAAAAATATTAAGAATCATAAAGTAATTAAAATTGCTCTGTACAATGTTTCTGACAATTTTGATATAATTAAATTTTTGGGCAGAAATATTGCATTAACAGTAAAATAATTCGAATTTTTCTATACAATGTTTCTGATAACTTAGGCATAATTCAGTTCCTGGGCAAAAAATATTATGATAGCAATAAAATATTTCAAATTGTCCCGTAAAATGTTTGTGACAATTTTGGCTTAATTGAATTTTTGGGCCAACAATCTTAGGATGATCAAAATAATTATAACTGTTTTGCACAGCGGCTCTGACAATAATTTTGGCTTAATTCAATTATTGGGCCAAAAATATTAATATAACGAGAGTAATACAAAGCAGGCTCTGTGGCCGTACATATCCTATGTAAAAAAATCGTTAGCCATTTTGGTGGTGGTAGGCAATTAACAGGGCGTAAATTAGTAGAGTAGGAGGAATTGTTATTCGGCCATTTGTAAAGTAGGAGGAGTTATTGTCCATTTTCAAAGTGGATGGGGTGAGTAGCAAGAGTGTGCATGGCCGTATCTGGCGGTCATTTTATTTGTAGGGAGGTGGTTTGAAGTATGTTCGTTGCGGGCATTTTGTTTGTAATTAAATTGGTTTGAAGTGTGATGGAGTTATGTAAGCTTGCTGTGCCGAAAAGAGATAGGGAGAGGTACATCGGCCTGCAATGACCTCCTGGTAAACTGCGAATGCGTAAAATTAGAATGAATAAATAGTATTTACTTAAGAATAAAGGATAAGTGATGTGAAAAAGTTTTTTAGTCTTGAGTAGGACTATTTTTTTGCCGAGAAAAGATCGGCGACCTTAGTGTTTCCTATTGCAGGAACAACTAGTGTACGTAGGCTTTACTCCATAAAATCTATATACTCTAGTCATCCTCTACAACAGAGTGCGACTATTTTTATTCTTAATGTTGTCATTTAATGTAGCATTGTATGCTAAGATATCATTTTATATGATTATATGTCTTTATTTAAACATAAAAATTTTAGAGATAATTAACCTTTTTTACTAAGGCCAAGCTAGGCTATAACACTTGCAGCTGGTGTTTTTCTACATTGAAAGATATTTTATTACCAAATATTTATACAGATCACATACATTTAGTTTGCAAGTGTTATTTTTGTGAAGAGTGTGTGTATTTCTCATAAACTAGTTAAATTAAATACATTTTTTGTCAGTTATCAATTTCCTTACTGAGGTTAAGCTAGTTTATGAAACTTGCGAATGATGTTTTTTTGCATGGAAATATATTTTTATTACTAAATGCGAGATTTTTATACATTCACTAGCATATGTTGATTCGAAATTAATTGGTATATTAAACAACTTTTTTGCAGCTGATCCGCTAACTCGGAGGGTATTCACCAAGCTATAAATACGCAGTGTGCATTGAAGTGGTGAATTAGTTTGCAAAAGGCTGTTACGGGTTTTTAGTGAAGTGTATTGTTTATTAATGTAAGTATTAGGATTAAATCGTTTTGGTTAGTTATTTTAATAGTGACTATTTGTAGAAATATTATTGATTTGTTAAAATTAAATGACCTTGGTAAACTAGATGTTAAACCAATTATTAAAATATGTGCCTTGGAAATCGGCAAGCAAAATAAAATACTAGAAATACAAAATTATTTGATAGAAGAGTAATTTCAGAATTAGAAAAGGGGTTGTATTTTTCTCTAACAGAGTTGGGAGAATATGATCGATGAGAGTATAAATAAGTTTAACGAGAACTTTTCCGGAAATTATGCTACAATTTATTTGGGATCATAAAAGTTGGCAAGCCGATGGAAGCCAACTCAATTAAATTCACAAAATTAATGAATAATGAGTATACTAATCATCTGAGCCTACTTCCGTCGTAGGATCCCGGGACAGGTCATATATCCAGCTTAGCTGAGGTAGTTGAGGAAATTCAAACAACTAACGTTACTAACTAAGTGTAATATTAAGTATAAAGAGTGTTTTATTTCAAATTAATAGTAAAAAAGGAACGGATTTATTAAAAAATTAATGAAACGTGCAGAATTTAATAAAAATTAAAACAATGGTTAACATACATTTCACCGATCAAGGTTTCACTATACTAATTGTAGTATTAAATATAAACAGTGTTTTTATTTCAAATTAATAGCAAAATCTTACGCAAATTTCATAGACCAAATAGTCCAAATGTTTAAAAACGAGAGTTTTTGTAGTAAAACGAATTCATTAAAAATTAATTAAAACATAGCTGTTAACAAATTTCGCTGATCAACGGTATAAATGGTTCAAACTTCATTTCGGGATGGATTTATCAAAATTAAATGACTTTGGTAAACTTGATGTTAAACCAACTATTAAAATATATGAATTAAAGGCGTGCAAGCAATATAAAATACTAAAAATGAACGCTGTAAATACAAAATCATTTAGGTGAAGAGTAGTTATGGAATTAGAAGAGGGGGTTGTATTTTTCGCCAACAAAATTGCAAAGAATATAAAAAACTTCAACAAAACTATTGCTGAAATTATTCTTTAATTTATGCGGGTGCGAAAAAAGTTTGTAAGGCAATAGAAGCACGCTTAATTGAATTTACAAATTAAACTAAGTTACTAAAACTCAGTGTAGAAAATAGATTGAATGAACTTGAGGAAAGGGGTCATTAGCCGAATAGGATCTATAAAAGCATAAAAGGCAGTTACATTAATTTAAAAACTGAATGGTTAGGTTGCCCGTTTGACAGCTATCATAACAGGTATGGATGCTAGTAGTGGGGCCGGTATAAAAGTTTCAAATTTTATTATGAAAATAACCAAGACTGCATACGAAATTTTACGTGAAAATTATGAAAAGAAAATAGTTGTTTCGATTGAAAAATTAAAGAGATTCTCAGAATTGGCCAAAAGGAGCGTAACGTGAATTAAAGCATTTTTACATGAAGATGGATCGCTAAGTGTTGGTGAAAAGCGTCACTATGAGTGATTATTAGGACAAATCAAGGAGTAAAAATTATTGCTTGATCAATTACAATCCAAGCCGCAATAGACAACTAACAGACAAAAGCAGTCTGACCGGGTTTGTTGGCAGGGAATAGAGTCAGCGTTTAAAAATAGACTTACAACTGGCATTGTAATTAACTTGAAAAAGGTTGACGAATTTTTAAAGGATTCATTTTATTTATTTTCTCCAAGAATTCAAAATGCGCACAAAAAGTTTAATTGCATTTATAAAGTAAACCCAGCATTGCTTGTAGAATTTATTAAACCATCTCAAGATGATGAAATTGTACCTTTTTTAACTGATTTTATGTTCAATATAAAGAATTTTAGACTACTTCCAGGCGATTTGGGTAAAAAGAAATTGAACGATTCGTTTCAAACATATGTAACAGGAAATTTACAAAATCAATTGTCAGTTTGAAGAAAATGCTTAAGGCTAGGCTTTGTATATGATCAGCTCTTGTAGGTAAATATAAATAGCTGTGATAATCTATTCTTCTCAGGTTCCTCATATATTAATCTTCTGCAGAACATTAAAAACAAGCATGCCTGTATTAATGCAAGAAATCACGATGAGACCTGTTCTGCTTCGTCTATTTTATCAGTCCTATATCCATCCTCATCAAATAAAAAAATTTCTAGAATTTCTACGTATCCTTATTATTCTACAGTGTTAAACCCAGGGGGCATTGAATTTCCTGTAAGCATTCATTCAAATCAAATATCAAAATTTTTGAAATTAAATCCGACAATTTCATTAAATATCTATGCGTTAACATTACGTAAAAACCTGCACAGCGTTATACCGTTACGTATCACGTCTAAAAAGAAAGAGAAGCACGTCAATTTATTGCATATAGACTTTAAAAATAATCAAAACAACTTGAACCTTTTGTCATTTACGCTGATTTTGAGTGTTTATTAAGAAATATTGATGAATCAACTAATGGCAATACTTCAAATACAATTCAAATACAATTAAGCGTCAAAATCATGAAGCTTGCAGTGCGGGTTATTATTTACATTCTTCTCTTGACGATTGGCTATCATATTGGCTATCGTGGAAAGGGTTGTCATAAATGGTTTATAAACGAACTTCGAAGAATTGTAGATAAATTGAAGCCATATTTTGATGGAAACATTCCTATGAATGAACTAACTGTCGAACATGAATTTGATTACGTAACTTCAACTGTATGTCACATTTGTTAAAGATTATTTAACGAGACTGATGTTAAAGTAAGATATCCCTGTCATTTAACTGGAAAATACCGAGGATCTGGACATAACAGATGCAATCTAAATTACAAACTAGAGTGTTATACCAGTAATATTTCATAATACAGGTGGATACGATAGTCATCTCTTAATCAAAGCACTAGCAACATGTTTTCCCGAACATCTTTCAGTTTCACCTAAAAATAAAGATCGATACATTTCTTTTACGAAAGCAGAACAAAGTACAAATATTAAATTCAAGTTTATAGATTCCTTTAGATTTATGAATTCTAAATTTAGTAAATTCGTTTCATATTTATCGAATGAAGATTTTAAAACTTTAAAAGAACAGAACTCAAATTTAAGTAAAGAAGGTCTCCAATTGTTAACTAGAAAAAACCTTTCCGTTATGATTATCTGGATAAATGGGGGAAATTTAACGAAACACAACTTCCTCCTAGGGAATTTTTATAATAGTTAAACTAGTAAACATGTATCTAAGACTGATTACGAACACGCACAAAATGTGTGGAATAAGTACAACATTTCTAATCTGGGTGATTATTCTCACCTCTATTTAAAGACTGATATATTACTTTTAGCAGACGTATTTCATCAATATCGAAACAACTGTTACGAGTATAATACATACGGCTTAGATTACGTTATTACACGATTGCAGGACTCACGTGAGATGCTATGTTGAAGTACACGAAAGTGAAGTTTGAGTTACTTTTTGATATGGACATGTTGCTTTTCTTCGAGCCAGAGGTTAGAAGTTGCATTAGCCAATGCTCTAAACGTTATAGTACGGTCAACAATAAATACTTAAAAACTTACGATTCCAGCAATCCTTCTAAATACCTGTGCTACTATGATGTAAACGTTCTATATGCCCTAGCCATGAGTAACCCTTTACCAGTGGGTGATTCTAAATAGTTTAGTGCTAAAGAAATCAAAAATTTAGGTATTACATCCGTACCTAATGATTCACAAACCTGCATTTTGTTCTGAGCACAAAAACCACCAAACTCTAAAATACCTAAATTAATGACAACTTTGCATGGTAAGACACGTTACATAATTCATTACAATAATATGAAACAATATTTGGCTGCAGCTGTTAAACTTACAGCGGTTCATAGAGTAATAGAATTTAAGCAGTCCTGTTGACTAAAAAGTTATGTTGATCCGAACACTAAATTGTAAACAACAGCTACAAAATGTTTTCTGAAGAACCTGTATAAATTAATGAATAACGGAATATTTGGCAAAACTTTTGAAAACGTTCGGAAGTATAGAATTATTGAATTGGTTTAGAAATGAAGTTGTCGATATAGAGCTTTTAATTAAACAAGTTTACCAAATTTTCATAGTAGAACAATTTTTAGTCATAAACTTGTAATAATTGAAATTAATAAAACTCAAATTCATTTTGAAAAACCGATATACATTGGTATATGAATATTGGATATTTCCAAAGAACATATGTACGATTTTAACTATAATTTCATGTTGAAAAGTGTAATTGGAACAATTTAACTCTTCTCTATACAGACATGGATTCCTTTATTTGTAAGATTTTATGAGATGACATTTATTAGTTTCCGAAACAGAATTTAAATAAATTTGATACTTCCGGATATCCAATAAATAATAGATATGGCATCGAAAGTGTGACCAAGAGGGTTTTAGGAAAAATCGAAAATGTACGGTATACACGTGGACGGTAATAGTAAAGAAACTAAAAAGGCTAATGATATCGTTGGTTCTGTAATTGATAATAAAAATACGTTTGATAACTAGTTTAGTTGATTAGTAGATGAGATCAAAGTATTCACGCCTCAAAAATGTATTAAATCTACAAGTAATAATTTAAATATAGTAAAACAAGAGAAATTTACGTTAACTTCATTTGATTAGAAATGATGTATTTTAGATAATTATATTGATACGTTAGGATAGGGTCCTTATAAGTTATGTATAAAATGATTAAATCATTCCCCATCAGTCAAGTTAAAGAAGTATTCGGAAAAGTTCGGAACTTAATTGGGCTCTAGAATACTTCTTTGAGTGTCTTGAGCTTTATAAATTAGAATGTTAAACGACTTTCTCTACAGTTTACTTCATTACAATTTGATGCCGAACATGCATCTGTTTATGGAGTTTGTAGAATGGATTTACTAACTGAAGAAGAAAGTTTGGCTTTAGAAACTAAATGTGGTAAAGGAAAAGCATTTTGCGTACCTTGAGTACCTTGACGGGAGAATTTGTGAAGAAGAATTAATTACAAGACTGGTTGAACGAGATTTAAGAAATTTTTGATTAGAATTTTCACCTCAAATTGATGTATCAAGGCATACTATTGTTAATAATTCTAACTCTGATTCAGATGATGGTGATATGAATGTATAATTATAATAAAACACTTTTTTGCCTAAATTGTTTTTATTTTATTTAGCTATAATACATATCAGAGCTAGAAAGCTAAGCAAGTAAGGACAAGGCAGCTTTCCAGGTAGGTTGAGGAAATCCTAACGATTTTACATATACTCGCTTTCCTTTACGTTCCAAACACTTTCAACTAAATAGATACCTTCATATGCAGTTTTCTGCAGTTCCTGATCATAGAAGACTCCATGAATAGGTTGGTTCAGCAGATAAGTTAGAGGATACATTATTTGACTTTTTTTACTTTAAATAGTTCAATAGACCAATTTAGTGTATAAACTTTATCACCTATACACTTAAATTTACTAATTATAACGACATCTTCTTTGTAACGATTCTTTCCAAATACCTTCAAATTATTGGTGACGCTGGCAGACTAGTTTTAGAAGCTACATTTGCAGGTTTCATACCGATCGTTTGATGTTTACGATTACGTAATTCCGTAATTCCAGTCAATATGTCAATCCATCTATAATGTACTTAAAGACTGAATGCTTTGTACAAATCTTGTTTAATTGTCCTAGTTACACGATCTGGAATTGCTGCTTTCTATACGCTGCACGTCGAATAATGATTTACGTTCTAGGTCTTCATTAAATTTGCGAAGTTACGATTATAAAATTTTTTACCATTGTCAGGTTTAGGTTTATCACCACCTTTTGTGTCCTCAATTAATTTTTCTGCAACCATCTTTCCTTACTGTAAAATACGATATTTACGCTTAATGGAATTTCATGTGTTTATAAGTTTACGTTTTAATGCTGTCTTTAGCATCCATACGGTTCTATTTTCAACTGGTCTGTTCACAACTGTCCAAAGGTTCATGTGAAACTGTTGTTTATAACTACAAAAGCATATATCTAACAACTGAACGAATCTAAACAGGGTACTATATGTATGTGCTCTCGATTAGTAAAGGGTTTAAATGTAACTGATTATTATATCTATCGCATCCTATTATATACTTCAAATATATTTCATTAGAGTTACTTCGATTACAAGATGCTTCAAATAAGGGTACTGGTATAAATGAATATTTTACAAGAAGTAAAGAAACTAAAAGTTGTATAAACAAAAATTTAGTTAAAAATCAATTTGCAAGTTCATAGCAACTCCCCCACGTGATTCTAGTCACGATTATTTTCTTAAATAAATCATTTATCTCCTTTTCAATTGGGTGAGGTTCTAAGTACACATAGTTGTAACCTGCAGCGTTTACACTTGTTTTACGATAAACTCCTCCATTATATAATCCGCCTCCGACTAAAGCATTTAATTGTAATGCTAAATTGGGACCAAAATCACGATCAACCTTTCCAACAATAAGTAATGTATCTCCAAAAAGATACGTCAATGCTTTTGATATGCTTTGTGTCTTTTTAGAATGTCTTAAATGATTGATTCCATTTAAGGCGAGATCAGTTTCTTCTACAGTTCTGGTTTTGATTACACTCCGTTAAATAAAACAGTCTATAATGTTCTAAAAAACCTGCCAGGTAGCCTTCGTTATCGGAATCTACTATAAAACGTTTAACGCTCTTATAATGTTCTGGAATGCGGTTAAGGTAATTTTTTAATAAATCTGCATAATGCGTTCGCCAAAACGGATTTTATAAAAATTTTGTATCCGTTTTATTCATTGTTACATATGAAATAATCAAATCCTTTTCTGTTTGTGCCTTTGCGCGTTTCAAAGTCCTTGTGAATTGGATAGAAGTCATATCTATCACTCCAACACGTAGAACACATACCAAAATAATTGAAACGACATATCCGTCATATGCATGACGTAAGTTTAAATCATCCTGTTTAAATAACACTAACGTATCAACATTATCGCCAATTAAATGTTTATGAATCCGTGTATATTTTTGACAAAGATAGAAGCAATCTATCAATTTTTGTCTACCCATACTAAAATATGCCTGAATGTTATTTTGCTTAGAACATGCTATGTCATCAAATATAGATATGGAATTAAGCTAGGCATTTCATGGACTCAATATTTCACAATTTTCACTGAATGGGAAATATTTTATGCATTTGAGCGGTTTCAGTACTTTTTCTGGAAATCTATATTTAGGTTGATAGAGGGACTTCGAGGATACGTACACATTTTCACATTGTAACACATTTTCAGCAATAAGCAATGCAATTATCAGATTCGTTGTCTCGCAATTATTCGATCCGCAAACAACAGCGTATACTGTCACCTAATAATTTAATATGTTTTGCTATTTTGATGTATATCTTCTTCTATATTAAAATAAGATATAGATAAAGTATATTTTTGCTCAATTATTCTCATCGTTTTATCACTAAGGTATATCTAACACTAGCTGAAAGATAAAGGTGCACCATAAAATATAGGTCTTTACTAAATAAAAGATTACAACTACTTACATACAATTTTATTTCAATAGAGAATAATTAAATTCTTGCTATATTACTACTAGTTACTTCAAACAAAGTAAAAGTAGTTAACACAACCTTTACACTTTTCTTATTTTATTTACTAAGGGGCTGTATTATATTATACTATCATGCTGTATTAAACAGTACAACAGATTCGGCTTCAAAATCCATCAGAGCTTTCATTTCCAGTTTAATATCTACAGTTGAATTTTTAATACTTTCATTCTGCTTAGAACAAGCTATTACAAATATAGAGCAATCTTTAAATTCAGCATAATCGAGTAGTTGTTGATTTATAACTTTTTCATAGTAATTGTTCTGGAAATGTTCATGATTTAGGTATGCTGTGTATAACGATCATTTGCATAGTCTAGATGCGTGTTCTCGTAAGGGTAAACATCGGAATTTAACTTAAGTTGTAAATGTGAAAGATTAAGATGTTGAAATTTAGAAGCATCATCTAGTATATTGTCTTTCCGATCGCTTTGAAAGCCTACTAACACTCATAGAGGTTTCTCTAAGTTGTTTGACGTCTTTGTTGGTCAAATATCCATATAAGTTAATTTTAGTGCCGGTAATTCATATAACTCCCATTATTGAAAATGTAATGATATGATGGAATTTTTGGCTAAAGAATCGCATAGATCAACCCTAGCTTGATCGCTAAGCGTCAGATGAAGTACTTTCCAGCTGATTTCAGTAAAGTAATTGCTGCATCATTCACTGTATAGCAATCATTATAAGATCTTGACATAATTAAAATTAATTCTTGTTTAATGTTGATAACTGGTCCACTATACATTGCAGTAAATCCAAAATAAGATTTAATGGAATACAAGCAACAAAATTTATTACTCCATCAGCAACTGTGTGTTAATTTTGAATTATCTTTTTTACGTTTAGATCTCATCCTATTAAATTTAAACTCCTTGTATCATTAGGGGTATATAAAACGTAACCCTTAATGCTACTAGTAATGTACGATAATCTGCCAACGTCAATCCTTTGAGCTCCTAACTCATAGAGCGTTTCTTCGAACAAGAAGATGAAAGTTATTCGTTAACTTACACGTCTGCCCAGTCTCATTAGGTTTAGTTGACTCAACGCTATAAAGATAACCGTTACGTGCAGTTGTTATTAGATTTTGATCTTTAGTTACAATTTGAACTTCATTAGATAAGCCATATGTTCTTGTAAACGGTAGATAGGTATGCATTTCTTCCTTTGTAACAGTTTCTTCATACTTAATACGTTTGAAAACATCAAGGTCGATAATGGTCATTTTTAACGAACTTAAACTCCAATCGATTGTAAAAAATACTTTTCTGCAGAAGAAAGTTTATTCTTATTCTTTTTTGTTCTTTTCTTGTCAAGCGACTTCTATGAATAAGTTTAGATGACGGTCCCTTATCTCTTTTATAAGAATCGCCACCGTTCGAAAATATTATATCGGAACTGCGGTTAAACTTTGAACCTATATATTCTTTAATTCTAGGCGAACTGAGAATTCCTTTTTACCAAAATCTATATGTTCCCCTCGTTGAACTACGAGATCAATCGTAATGTTTGTAATAGTATCTGTATTAACTTCCAGAAGTGACGGAATAAAGGGTGCATCATCTAATATATATCCTGGTGGTACTGATATATCAATCTCGTATAAATTCCGCACCTTTTCTCAGTTTGTATACGCACCTTTTATAATGTTACGCTCTATGCGGATATTAGTACTCTTAAGTATTTGAATAACTAAATCAGAACTATGAACTTCGTTAGCTTTAAGTAGTTTACGACTAAATCCTAGCAAACATCCGATGTTATCCGATGTTCGAAAGGCAATGTTATCCGCACTCTTTATTTCACACTATATAGTACAATTATTTCCTTTCAAGCGAAAAGTTTCCGCATTTGTCTTATGTATTTCGAGAAATTTGTTTTAAATGTATTCTAGTATCTGGTTAATTTCATACGAATCATGCAAAATATTAATTTCCTTGCTTTCTTTATCTTCATGATCAATGTAGTACAGTTTATCATTTCCTGGAGTGATGTTGCGTATTGAGTTGCAACCATAAAATCCAATCAATCCTAACACGTATTCATATCTTGAAACCAATTCAATTGGTGGGTAAAAGTAGTATTTGGCTCTATTTCCTTCACTTTCTAAACTGAACGTTATCGACATAACAACTGAAGCATACTTATCCAAATAATTTCTTTATATAGAAAATTTAAGCATAAATGACCGCATATTTGTGTATTGAAGTTTTGCTCTCTGTTATAATTATAATAGACTTTACATCTCCGAAAGTAGCTAATAATTTCCATAGGTGGTGCGAAATTACCGAAGCTATCAAAATAAAATACGCTGTTCGCCTTTTTCCGATAACATACACATTGCGTATCTTTACCCCTTTGTACGTCTAGGTTTACTATTCCGCATTCGTGAATCCATGATTTTTTGGGAAAATACCTCGTATAAATACACCTCGGAAATTTGCAGCATTTTTAGCATACTTTTTCAAGTCCAAGTCGGTTAACGCTTTTTCGGGTAATTTTATTAGTTTTTTGAACTGTTCTTGTTATATGGATTCAAATATAATTACTTCCAGTCTTATAAGGTTCCAAATATCTTCTTTCCGATTGCAATTGCCTTCATATTTTTGTTGTCTTTCATTCTCTTCTAGAAATTTTCTAGTCGCCCTAGAATCATTTACAGCTTTAGCTATACCCGCAAATAGCTTCTTTTTCTTGGTACCGCTATTATTCTGGGAATTGTAATTTTTCTTCTACCACCTATAGCTTTATAGCAAATGAGCTATCTTACCTGCGGACTTTATCAAATTAAGGAGACTATCTCTAGCATTACCAAAGTTGATTGAAATCTTTACTTTCTTAAATACTTTCTTGTTAAAATTAAATTTTTGTGCTTAAGGGACGTTCTTCTTTTTGTTCGATATCTTCTTTATCTGTTTCCACCCCCTCTTTCAAGATTCTTTGAAGATAGACAGCCCATTTCTAGTTTTCTTTTTGCTCTCATAGCCGTAGTTATAGTTAACACAGCTACCTTCTCACCGATATGAGCATCTTTAGATCTAAATCTGTCCCAAGCTTTATCATTCAAAATACGACTGCTTTATGTGTTTCACTGAAATCGTTACTATTGTTATAAGCTATTCGTGTTCTCTACAGGAAGCATCCAAGGGACCAATACCTCTATCCCCGCGTAGAAGACAATTCTTTAACTTTGTACTAGGTCCACAAAATTGATATCCAGGAGTATGTACTTCAAATGGCAGCTTGTTTATAAGTGTATTTATAACACCTTTAGCTCTTTAGTCATAATGAGCGTGCACACTGACATACATAAATTATTTATAGCTTTTATCGAGATACATTTTTAAAAAACAATGACAAAAGTAATTTCAGTTTTTTTAATTGTGCACAAAAATACATTAAAATTACACATTTGTTCAGTAGTAGGACTCACTATTTATTTTTAAAGCATTATCAAATACCTTACTTAAATCATACATTTCTCTACGATGCTTAAGACCCAACAGTTTTTCTAAAAGCATTTTTAGCTGTGTTTCATACATTTCTATACTACGTTTAAGACGTAACGGTTCTTCATACTGATTTCTATCACCATTCTTAAATATAGTATTATTATTCTTAGTTCTAATTAATTTACTATTACATCTCTTAGATAACATTACTACCCAACAATATTTCGACATCGAAGAACAAGGTAATCGTTAAAAAGTTGTAAAATAAACGATTTGTTATATTTTAAAGTAGCAAAACAACTAAATTAAAACATGGTAATTCGTTCTTAACAAATATATTAAACTTTCCTTCATAATCTGTACTGTTCACGTTCTTTGGACGAGACGACCGATCCCAATCGTTGTTTACAACATTTTCAATAGTATTATCGAGATAAGTAGGGTAACTGTTGGAGCAATGGTCACCTTTAAGGATAATTAATTTTAAAATCAAAATACAGCACATACTAATTTATTAATTCCAAAAAGCTTCTAATGAAATAACTACCTCATTTTATACTTAATACAATCCTAAAGAAAATATACCAGAAATATACAAAGAAAATTTATAATAACTTTTTTATTAAAAATATACCACTTGCACCAGTGCTAGGCATACCCGCACGGGTGATGGAGATTACCATGTTGGAGTAATGGACATGCAACGAAATTGAAATTTTTCCCTAGATAAATGTATTTTCGAATACTGGACATTCTTATAAACAACAAATTTGTTAGTTATACATTTAAAACAAATTTACAAGAATATAAAGTTCACATATTATATCATCATTAAAATAGAACAGGATGCATCCTTTATTGGCCACTTCTAGTCTAGACCTGTTTTCGCCATCGATGTAATTTCAGCACCATCTTCATTTCTTTTAGCACTAATCCTGTAAAGAGGTACGTAATACACTAAATTATTAAAAATTCGAAATTATGTACCGGGATAATAGCTGTCTTCATATTTGACAATAACGTATGTATATTATCAGCAGTTACGGCGGTTGATTCTGGATCGCTCTTATTAATCCTCGTCTTCGTATTGTATACTGTTATCAGAATTGCTATCAGAAAAATAGTCATTACTTTGATTAATCAACGAATTCTTTCTCATTTTCCTTTTGGACATCATTTCTACTTCAATTTCTGGTTTCTGGTTCCTTTTTAAACTTAATTTTATTATAAAATTTCTTCGAGTAAATTATCTGGAACATGATTGTTATTAACCATGTGATAATGAAAGTGAGCTCTCCAAATCTTGGAGCTCGGTTTCCATTGTCGCAGGGTTGATAATGATTATGCTCCAGATAATTTACTCGAAGAAATTTTATAACAAAATTAAGTTTAAAAAGAAACCACTTATTACAATGACACCTATTTAGCAATTAAGTTATAATTTTAAATAAAAAAACCAATATACGTATAAGGCTGTTATACCACTATGATTGCCAAAGTGTTACAAACAAATAATTGGTTCTTATAAATTGAATTTTGTTTCTATTTTCAATGTATTGCTTAAATATTAATAAACAAAATATTGCCAAAAGAAAAAAATTCTTCTTTATAGATCTTACACATATTTCATTCATTACAATTAAAACTTTCTTGCAAGATGAACTATGAGTAGTTCGAAATGTTAGATTGCTTTATAACAACAAAAAAGTACAAACATAGATAAAGATGGTAAGATATTACGTTTGTCGTTTTTTATACAGTACCATTTATGGCTTTTAATCCTAACTACCTAGTCACTTATTGAAAATTAAAATTATTTCTCAATAAGTCCATTGCTGAAATGTGTATGTTTAGAAATGGTCACCTGAGTGACCGTTAATAGTGATTATCAACATTTTTCGTTTCAGTAGTGGTCACTACTTGTTAAAACTTAATGTATTCAAATCCACGTCATGTAAACTAATTCATCTAGATTATCACTTACCGTATTATGTAAACCTCAACAAACATAATTAGCAACTTTCTTTTGGATTTGAGTTCACTAAAAATACGCTTACATAGCTGCTGGTGGAAAGAACATTGCAGCTAAATATCAATACCAACACAACCAATAAAATTCCATATTAGACATCAACGTGAAGTAGGGCAGTAGTTGATGTTTGTCATAATGTGATATGAACTGCTCGACCACAGGACACCTAAAAGGTATACATTGGCGCGCTATTGGAATTGTAAGCTACCTCATCATCAATAAAGTCACTATTACAGGTTCAGTGCCCATTACTCCCATAGTAACCCTAGTTAAATTCACTTCGTTTAGTAATTTTATTTTGTCGTTGATTATATGTTTTAATGCAAATAATGCACTTAGGTCACTTTCGTTAAAATGTAGGTAGTTATTTTCATTTTGTCTAATGATTATATTTTTTACAAACAATTGCACCTCGTTAAATTCAAATTCATAATTATAGCTAACAATAAAATTACTGCCTAAATATTCGTCAAGCATATAAGCAAGCTTCACCTCCTGGAGGATCTATCTAGTTCGATTTTAAGAATTTACATTGTATTAAATATCTATATTTAAAAGATCTCGCCAATCATCGATAGATAATACTATGACAGTATCACATGACAAAGACCCTTTGACATAACAATCTACACAGCTTAACCAAACAATTGGTTTTGAATCGAAATATATACTGCATCCAACTTCGATATATTTTTTGTGAAGTGGATCATTCGTTGCAACTGAGTACCTTGAACCGTTTATTAAAGTTTCCTCTGCCGCTACTGGATATCTATAATCTAAATGATTTTCTACAAACTGCAATGGTGCACTTTCCTGTTGGTAGGTTTCGCTCATGCTTGAAGTTGTGTACACGCACCAGCAGAAACACTTTACATAACACATGTAATTGTCTATTATAATATATTTTCCCACCTTACCTCCTCCGCTCTCCGCATACGTTGCTAGTAAAAATGAAATCTATGTTCGTCTTTTAAAATTTTATCGAGGACGCACGCCTTCCTGCATATCTCACCTTTAAATCTAATTGTATCTATAGCTGCTGTTTCCCAATCAATTTTTCTTGCCTGCCTGCAACCATATGACCACAAGATCATGTTATGGGTTTAATTTTTGTTTCGTTTGCATTTATTTTGC
Organism: Phrixothrix hirtus; assembly: GCA_024586415.1. Taxonomy (NCBI): domain Eukaryota; kingdom Metazoa; phylum Arthropoda; class Insecta; order Coleoptera; family Phengodidae; genus Phrixothrix; species Phrixothrix hirtus. The sequence goes on along the minus strand of JAHWXV010219806.1, from coordinate 8,534 downwards.
ATCCTCAATTAAATTTGTTTTCGATTTTTTTTATTGATAATCACTAGGAAATAATGGAACAATTCGAATCTATAAACAGATCTACTTTAAGCTTCAATGCCTTCATTATCGTCATCATCTAAATTCATATTAAAATTAAAAGCATATTAACTGTAAATAATTATTCGGCTCTCCTGCTTCAATTACAAGAAGGACGTTATGTACATCATCGTCATTATCTTCGTCATCCCAATCATTTTCAATATTGCTACACTTTTCTACTTGTAAATGTAACAAACTAGATAAAAGGTTTTGTATTTGCTGTAAAATACCTTCAGCAGAACAATTTAGGTTAAATATAGCTAAATATTTCTTATCTACGCTCAATGTTAACTTTTTAAATTTATTGGACGTGAAAACAGTGCCTTTATTAAAGAAATAAATGTTTCCGTCGATGTATTTAAATGCAGACCTTAAGTTCATAGAGACACCTGGAAGTTCCTTAAGAATCATACCATATCTCAATGCTGTAAAGCTACATTAATCTATTTGCATGAAGAGGTACTTATTATAGTATGCTTTTTAAAAATCTGCAGAGATGCATTTATTATACCTCATATTGTAGCTAAAAGATTAATCTATAATACTATACATGATTTACATTTCTGTCTGATATTATTTTACGATAAAGAACTTCTAAATATGCTGAATGAAAAAATATTAAAAATAAGCTTCAATTTATGATTTGGTTAGTATGAATTTATAGTGACATACCAATGGGAATCATACAAGTGTTATACCATTGCAGTAAGCTCTCAATACGTACTTTCTTATGGAGTACATAAATGTGCATCTTATTTGTATATATACCCACCAGGACGTTTATCTTATGACATGTAGCTTTTGTTTATCTTAAATTTTCAATTAAAGTTTCGACAGTCGCCGAAATTTGCCGAAGTGCTTCTAATGTTCTTATTTTGTGGGAAATTTAATATCATTTTACGGGATAAAAAAATATTGCTGTTTCAGTGCGTAACATATTTTAATCTATTAAAGTATAAAACTATGAACATTTGTTCTTATACGTAGTATATGTAAACTTTTTGTTTATTGGGTGATATACCAGACTATATTATATTTTACTTATTGTGGTTATTATTTAGATAAAACATGCAGTTGTTTTCACCATATTTTAGTTCAGATACACAAATCACTATGATAAAACATATGGTAAACCAGATAACCGTCTAAAGAGGGATCGTTTTTATCAAGCCACTTTTCATCATATCAATAATATTAAGTATAAAATAGTGCATTTGCATAGTAAACATTATAGTCCTTAATTCGTTTTTGTCGTTAGTAAAAGTGTAATTATCTTTGTGCAATGGATGAATTCTCCTGTAGCAGTCGCGACATATGTATCGTATTAATTGATAGTGATATTAATTATTGCTTATTATTTCCATCTTACAACTCAGCTAATCAAACCTACTATCCACTTGAAACTTATTGATATTAACTCAAATGAAACACTATGGGAAAATCCTGCTCCATCATCAATAAGCTTTTGCCGCTTAATTTTAATAGAATTTTCAGAGGAGATGCCCAAGAAGACTAGAAGTGTAGTTAACGAAATTAATGCTGAAATAGCCACTCTCACTACTACTTTAATCAACAAAAGTGGTGAAGGTGCTGAAATCAAACATACATTATTTTTAACAATGGATAACAGGAAAGTGGCTCAAGTTTTGTCAGAAACTCATCAGGTGTAGTATGTACCGTTTGTGGTGCAAAACCTACAGAGTTAAACAATTAAAAAAAATACAAGTTAAACCTGTTAACGAAAGTTCTTATCAATATGGCCTTTCGATTTTGCACTATTGAGTAAGATCTATGGATCTAAGTTTACATATATCTTACAATGTAAGTTTTGAAAAATGATATGCCAAGATAGCAGAAAATAAAGATTTGAAAGAACAAAAGAAGACTTATATACAAAGGAGGCTCAGGGAAGAATTATTTGATTGAAATATAAATTAACCCAAGCAAATTAGGGGCAGTATCAATAACGGCAATACAGCTAAATTTGTACAATACGCATTCGATACAGTACAAGTATATGTTAACATATATAAGTGGTATTATATACCATCATCCGCGCATAAAGTCTTAATTCACGGGGCAAGTGTAGTTCGGTATTATTCTGTGTTGCCTCTAGGGTAACTCTCCAAAGATGCCCGGGAGTCACGGAACAAAGATTATAGCGGATTCCGACTTCATCATGCTAGAAAATGCTCTGGGATAGCCACTAATGAAGAGGTTATCCATGCACCTTTGTATACTTCGGACCCTTACGTAACATGTCTAAGAAAACCTTATCATAAGAAGTCTGTGGAACTTTTAGATCAAGCTTTGGAACTTGTGACTGAACCTTAAGTTACTTGTAACGTTTTATGATTGTTATTTAATTACACTATCCTTGTGATTTTCATTTAATTATTTAGATGTGTTACAGTAAATGCGTTAATTAAGTAAAAGTATACATTTCCTAGTAATTGTATACATATACTGCTACAATCAGTAAATGCACTTGCAAATAATAAGCTTTAAACATTTCCTATCAGAAATATATATTTACGACCCTGATTTAGTAAAAGAATAAACGAATACAGATACATTGTATAAATTAATACTCCTACAAATAAATGCACGTTGCCATTGAAGAGTACAATTCGTTTTTCTATCAAATAACTAGGTAAAATATGAAATGTACAAAATAAGTAAAATCATTTTTGTCAGTGGTTAGGTGGTTAGATTTAGATTAAAGTATAAAATAAATAATAACCTAATCATTGACAAAGGGATATTTTTAACTTCTGCATTTCATACGTATCTAAAACAGTTATTTCATGGAAGAGCGGATTTACACATTAACAGTAACATTTATATAACACTTTTATAGCTTTAAGAAATTCAACACTTTTCATAAAGTGTAATAGTAAATATATGCATTAACCACTGCATGTATATATTTACTAGGAATAGTACGTATTTATAGTTGCACTTGATACTAGCAAATGTATATATTTACTGAATTTTACACTTTTACTGTAGCATATATAACATTCTTTTGTGTATATTATTTTAAAGCATATATATCCAAGATTATCAGAAAAAAATGGCGTAAATATTTTTAAAAACATAGAAGTTATAAATTTTTGACACCAAAATGACTCAACTTTCCCATAGTGCGCCGGATGTATTTATTACACCATTAACTTTAATAGAATTTAACCAGTCTGTAACTCACTGCGGTTCATTGTAAGTTTTTGACCTTAACGGAATAATTCACACGTATTTCACAACTAAGAATGTATCAATTTGACTATTTAAAGTGCATAAGGTAAAGAAGTTGGTTCTGTAGTACCAGGTGTAGCTTTAGTTGTTGTCATTGTTATTCTGCTAATCGGAGTACCTTTAGTAGTGACTTTTGTTGGGGTTATTGAAGGCTTTGCAGTTGTAGATGAGGTTGTAGTTGTAGTTGTTCTTTTACCGTAGATGCTTTGAACGGCTAAAATTTTATCAAAACTTAAATCTAACGCAGATACTTTCCAATTATCTTCATACAGATTCAAATGATAAGCATACATAATCGTGTTTGAATCTGAAGAATGTCTAATTCCGATTGCGTGACCTATTCCAAGCACTACTACTTTGTAAGAATTGCGCAAACCTCTAGGTAACGCATCACTTCTCAAGTACGATCGTAACCTACCATTCATATGGATTCCAGTGCGGTTGTTCAATACTTTAAGGAAACATGTATGAGCTAATGTACCATCATTAATCGCAAACGGACATTTCGTGTATTCAAGTTGCATCGTATGATACAAGTCTTTCATTGAAGTTAAAATCACGGGATTGTTATAGGATCGTGTAATTTACACATTTACATATTCCACCCATAATTCAAGCGTTACCTTAGCAAGGCTAATAAGTTGAGGCGTTGCTTGACAAAAGTCCCATGTAATAATATTTGTATCCTACTGAAGGGAACCGTGAATTTGAAAATATGCAAAGTATATGTTACACAACATCGTGGCATTTTTAACAGGTCAACAGTTTTCTGCTTAATAACACCATCAATCGCTAAAGAGTAAAACTCTTGAAATCTTTTTAAAGCAAAAACAAACTTTACTGAATCTATTTTAATAGTATGTAGCTCATTATCGCTTTCTAGATCTACATAATCATATTTATATATATAATTTATAATGGCTTCTTCTCCTTTACTAGAACTAGATGTTCTAGTTGTTGTTACATTATTATTACCAACTACTAGAACTATTAAGTATGTAAGAAGTACTACTGTTGTTATTCCGAACCTACTGTTAACTCTAACGTATCTGATTGTATACTAGTGTAAACTAATAAAAATCTTAACTTATTTATCCTCTGAAGAAATCCTTCATACCTTCCCTGCATTTTCTATGTTTCCTTTGTTTATTTCTTTTTTCCGCTAAAATAGCCTGTCATGTCCATTTATAATGACAATAAGAGAACGATTCACAAATTTGACATTCCAAACCATCGTTTTGAATTCTTGGCTGACGTAGGCACTTTCTGTTAGTACAACAGTAGTAGTAATCCATCATTCAATTAAGATTAAATGTAGTCCTTGCGATGCGTACAATATATTTCTAATTTCGAAACTATTAGTAATAAGGTTTAAACGCACTTCCAACAAGAAAGTTTTGCAGTTCAATGAACTTCTAGCACATTTCTCTCTAACATATGAGGTTATCTCTCATCAACCTTACAAGGAAATGTCGATAGAATTCTAACAAGTTTAGTTGCGCAGGAGATCATTACAGTTCGATGAACCTCTCTCTATCCCTCTCCGACAAAGTAAGCTCATATAACCCTATCTCACTTCAAGCCAATTTAATTACAAACAAAATGCCCACCATCAACACATTTCAAGCTACCTCCATATAAACAAAATGGCCGCCCGATACAATCACACCCACTCTTCCTACTCACCCCATCCACTTTCAAAATAGACGATAACTCTTACTACATTACAAATGGCCGGCTGACAACTCCTCCCAATTTACTAATTTATGACCTGTTAGTTACCTCCCACCACCAAAACAGCTGACAATTTTTTTACTTAGGGTAGGTACGCTTCCAGAAGCCGCTTTGCTATACTACTGACTAAAATTATTCTAACTACTTCGCACAGCAGTTCTGACAACAAGTTTGGCAAAATTTAATTTTTGGACCTAAAATATTAAAATAATCAAGAAATGATTCACATTACGCTGTACAATGTTTGTGATAACAATTTTGACTTAATTCAATTCTTTCGCCAAAACTATTGAGTTGCATATATTCCACATTTCATTGTCTTCAATAACAATAGTAAGAACCTTAAAGATAAAGAAACACCTGGATAAGCAAATTCGTTGACCTTGACTAGGAATATAACTACAATACAAGTCCCAGTATATCACTTCAACATCTTTCTATACTTGCCCACTATGGTGTCCCTCCTAGAGGTCTACACTTTCATCTAAATTTAAAATTTTATAGGTATATGGTCCAAGTGGCATTCTTCTGACATTTTGTATAAAGGCTGATACGGTGGTTTATGGATGCCACAACGTACATATGGTGTCTGCACAACGGATTTAATATACGAGGTGCGATAATTAAATATTGAGACTGATATCAAAAAAGTGTCACTTATGTTTTTAGTCATCTTTAGTGTAATCTCCTTCAAAGTAGTTCCCTTATGCTTGCTCACACTTAATCCAGCGCTTCTGCCACTGCTTGTAACATTTCTTGAACTCTTCCTTTAGAATGCCCTTCAAGACCCTCGTCGCAACTTTTTGGACATCTTCTGTTGTTTGAAAATGGTGTCCCTTGACCACCATTTTGACTCTTGGAAATAGAAAAATTCGCACAGAGCGATATCGGGTGAATAAGGTGGTTGTGGTAGCACTGAAATGTGCGTTAAGGTGAAAAATCGCTGCATAGATAATGCAGTACGGGATGGCGCATTATCGCGATGAAGAATCCAATTATCAGCAATGTTTGCATGGACACGGAGAACTCGTTTTCGAAGTCTTTCTACAACTTCTTTGTAGAAATATTGGGTAACTGTTTGGCCAGGAAGCACCCACTTCTTATGAACAATGCTCTTTGAATCTAAGAAGCACATAAGCATGCATTTCACTTTTGATTTTGACATGCGAGCTTTTTTTGGTCTGGGTGATCCTTTTGAACACAATTGCAAACTTTGACGTTTTGTTTCTGAATGGTACTGGTCGAACAAACTTTCATTACCAGTGATAACACGGCCCAATATACCTGGATTCATTCCCACTTGCTCTAATAGATCGACTGCCACATTTTTCCGTGTTTCTTGCTATTAGTCTGTGAGATTTTTGGGGACCATCTTTGCATAAATTTTTCTCATGCCCAGATTTTGAGTTAGTACTTGACGAACAGTTTCCCGATTGATGTTGAGTTCTTGTGCCATAATTTTAACGGATAATATTGGATCAGATCGCACGATTTCACGCACCCTGTCCATGTTGACATCAGTCCGTGAGATTGATGGTCGTCCATTGCGGTCTTCATCTTTAACATTTGTTCTGCCTTCACAAAACATTTCATGACACGAAAAACTTGAGCTCTTGACGTAACCCCATTTACAAAAGCCTTCTGAAGCTTACTGCAAGTTGTCGTCGCATTCTCACCGAATTTAACACAAAAAGGGATGGCATACCGTTGCGCAATATTTCGCGATTCCATTTCTGTAACGAGAAAAAAACATGTGTTCCCTTATTACAGCACAACTCACGACTGAGCGGCCGCGTCAATGTGCCGCTTGGAATAGAAGTCGCTTAGAGATCAAGGTCAAAGATGGATCGTCTGCGAAAGCTGTAGTATTACCACATCGTGCAAAAAAAATCAGTCTCGTTACTTAACTGTCGTACCTCGTATATTGAAACGCTCCTAAAATAAACAATATTGTACTCTCTGAATTTGTGTTTTAATATACAAAGGTTTAATTTAGATGCTTTATATTTTTTAAAACGTTGTTGCCGGCTTCCTCTGCAAGAGCACTTTCAGAATAGCGGGAATTGGTCTGTAACAAACGCTGTAGATTATATCCAAAGACGACAGTTTTATTTTAATTAAGGGGATATTGAAGATATAGAGATGAAAATTTGCGCATACAATGTACATTCCTTGTTTCGGACCGGTAAGCACGCATTGAAAGAGAATGTTTTGTTACAATTCGTATAATTTGGCAACTGTTAATAACACTCGAATTCACAATATGATTTCACTGGATAAGTTATTCAACAAATATATTTAAGGTGAAATAATTGAAATAGGTTTAGATCCCAATTCCGTTGGACATTAGACTGAATGGTCCGAATGTATGGATCAACAGGTATCACTACTTCCAGATGCCTATTAGATAGTGATGGAACCATTCGATTATCTTCAAGTCTAAACAGAAATAGTTTTATTCCAATGCTCAAATGACCATCTTCTTTTCTAGAATAAAATTTAATTAGATTATTACTGTCTCGTAGGTGCAGATATGTTGTAAATAGAAACATTAAATCTAATGGGAGCCAATCTTAATACATTCAATTTACATTCAATGAAATCTCAAGCTATGCAACAATAATTAAATTATAACTCAACAAATTAAGTATTACGATTTAAATAACAAACAAGGTTGATTAATTATAGAATGCTATAAGAAATTTTGTTCTGAAACCCTGTAGTGAAAGAAAGGAACTTTGTTAATGAAATTTTGTGCCGAAATAAGAAAATATTGTCTATTAGAATATCAAGTTTAATAACGAAAATGTAGTACCTCCCGAAATTTTACAATGTCAAAAAATTAATAAAATGCCGACTACCTTGAGAGTTGATATTCATAGCTCAAGTAATAGATGTGCTTATGAGATATGGATCTCAAATATTAACTGGTAGTGTTGCTAACATCCATCCACTGGCTATGTGCAAACTAAACAATAGATTGTAAATTTGTTCTCTAAACGCTTTGCTATGTTGAACTTTATTTTAATCCGAAAAAAACTGTATAATAAATAAAAGAAAATACTTATAATTTTAATCCGACAATTTGTTTGTTCTTCCGGAATAAACACAAAAATACCATAATCCAAGGTTATACCAAGATTTATCCCAATTCTTTCCCTTGCTCATGCTTAGAGTTGAAAAAGGTCACATCATACACCAACCAATTGAAATAATTTCATAACAAGCAAAAAAGGGAATCATTTTAATCCATGATTCTATTGATTCCAGATTCCATAACCATTAATTATAAAATTTAAAATCAATCGCCAATAGCAAAATTTACAGTGTGACTTCTTCAAGCATCGCGAACAAAGTGAAGAGCAAAGAGTATACGTGCGACCACCGCTATATCTACTTACTTTAATTTAAAAATTTCATCAGGTTTACCTATGCGAAATTTTGATATAAAGCTGGCGACTTGA
>JAHWXV010219779.1:0-35901 GCA_024586415.1 Phrixothrix hirtus | reverse complement strand
TATATATATATATATGTATATATATATATATATATATATATATATATATATATCTATGATTCATCACCTGTTACAATATTATATACGTCTTTTGAAGCACTGCCATTGTATTTCGTAAGCATTTGCTTGCACCAACTGACACAGGCATCTTTTTCAGATGTTTTCAAATTATGTAAGATCCAACAAGAACAAACTTTTTTCACAGCCAAATATTCATGCAGTATTTTATATATAGTGGTCGAACTAATGTATAAGGTTACCTCAATCTCACAGTATGTCACATGACAATCTTGCATTATCAGTTTTTGCACAGCATCAATGTTTTCTGGTACAACAACTGATTTTGGACATCCTTTACGACTTTTGTTGGTAAACGCTTCACGGTGGCAAAGGGTGGGGCTTCATCGCCAAAAGTAGAAGTAAGTTGATCAATACACTCGTGTCTAGATAAACCACATCAAAAGTCGTAATAAATCATTGCACAAAAATTTTCAGGAGTTAATTCCATTTTTACACTGAGCCACAATTTTTAAGTCACTATAAACACCACTAATCATGCTCAAATGTCAAAATTTTCTGAATAAGATAATGTTCAATAATGTTAAACTTTCCATTACAAATGTTAGATGGCGTTTTAAACACGCAGTGTTGCCAAGGCTCACGATATAAATAGTGCCCCTCGTACCTACATTATACAATTATTGTTAAGTACAGGTATAAATAGTGAAAAAAGGAAATACCTCTGATATTGAGAGGTAAAGTAAACCTTGTTAAATAAATGATAGGAGGAATAGTCTTTAACTTTGAAGTTTCCGACATCAAATAAACTAGTTTTGTTCATCTCCGTCAGTTACTTCCAATTACTTCTATTGCTTTGCATTTAAAACAATGAACAATGTGTCAATTTAACATCTTTGGTTGTTAAAACTTAAAAAGTATTAGAAACAAGCAGCCAAATTTATGAAAATACAAGTAGATTCTGTATTAATGGAATAGATTACCTCACAACACTTTTTCAATAAAGAAGTTTACTAATAAGCATGTCTCATTGTTGGAGAATTTCTTGTATTTGTCGCATATAACAGACTGTGACTTATCTATTCGACTAAATGAAGGAAAAGAAAATAAAAACTGCAGTTCCGTTAAAGATCCTCAGACCTGATGGTCTGTATCATTGCTTTAAACAATGGCAAATACATTTGCAATAATATAATAAGGAGTAAATATATTGAAGAAGATCATCGTTAAATTGTTACTTTCATGTATACACTATGCTGTTTTTTATAGCAACACTTCCTGTACTCAAGAACATTTTACTTTAACCACTTAATGTACACATTAATTTTAAATTTTCCATCAAAAAATAATCCATCTTTTTTCTTTCATAAATCTGTTAAGCATGCATAATTAACAGAAAAAACAATGTTTCATGGACATAGTAAGTGCATTTATACAGGTAGGGGCATAAGTAAAAAAAAAAATTTTTTGAAAATCTCTTAATATTCATATATGTATATAAAATGGAAATTTGTATTCATTATATTTTTATTGTTTTTGAAGTATCAGTGAGCCGCTAAAAAATTACCAGTGGCGTAGGTAGATATTTATGTTCGTTTCAATAAAACAAAAATACCGTTCGTAATATTTACATAAATATTTTATAAGTAATTAATGCAGATCAAATATAATTTTTAGACTGCATTGTAACACAACTACGAATTACAAACATTCTTCTGTGAATGACTACTTTAGAGTCTCTAATGTAACCATACATCAAAATGCTTGTAACGATCATGCTAGCTGGGTACATATTTGTAATTCCAGAACCCTAGAGAAATGTATTATATAGTAAACAAATACACGAATATTTATTTGGGTATCAAAAAGTATTTACTATATTAATTTTATTGTGGAATATCCATGTCATATCCATGCCAAATAATGATAAATTCTAAATTTTATATCATTTTTTATTTATTTTAGCAATTTGATAATACTGGCGATGTATATTATTTAGTAGGAAAAGTAATCCTACAAACGTATTATCAGTTGCCCGTGTCTGCAATGAGCAAATGAAATTTGTATAGGAAAGTAATGTGGTTGCCCATATGACACAGGCGCATGCAAAATTGCCAATAAAGAGTGCCCGTGTCAGACACGTGCATGTACACTAAGTGGTTAATGTTAAAGATTATATATTTTACTAATTTTATTTTCAAGAACATATCTAATTGTAGAAACATTGCAAGGTATTAGTATTAATACAAATTGGAACATTTTCAATTATTATTCTAGAAATGTAAATACTTACTGCGTAACAGATCCACTATTTTCTTGGCTATTACTATCTATAATTATTGTATCATTCGTATTTACTAAATCCATTAAATTACTATTATTCTGAAGAATTTCATTTTCTTGTTCAGTAGAAGTTTGAGCTATCTCTAGATCAATATTATTATGTGAATTTTCACTAGTAGGTGAAATCATAGTTTTAGGTGAACCATCAGTTGGTGATGCTGCAGATTTCTTTTTTCCCATTTTTTCATAAGACTTTGTTACACTTGATTTTCGAGTTTTCGGTAATGGAGGTTTACTTTCTGACTTTTTAGAATCTGTTATTCCATTTTTTACATCTGTTGTTATTCCTGTTACTGCTATGCTTATGGGCCTTTGACGTCGTGGTGCAGCAACTGGACGAGTTCTCATTATTACTGAACTAGTTACACTGCTTGTACTTTGTTGACTTAGAGAACTACTTGGCCTTGAATGCGCTAAAAATAATTTGGTTAAATTTATTTATATATTTAAAAATTATTGTATATTATTTACAAAATAAATTAAAGAAGATTGCAGTGTTAGAACCTTAATAACCCTGCGGGAATGATTACAATGGTTTAGAATTGGAAAGGAGAACAGGAGAAGAGAAAAATAATCCACCACCTTTTTAAAGATTGGTTAGCACATACGGAAGTGACTGTTGAAAATTGTTTACAAATTATTAATGAATGCTATGATTTTTACACTTGTACCTTTATTTTTGTAGTCACAAAGGGCTGAAAGAAAAAAGCAAACAAATGTAGACATTTAATTTAGCAGCATTATTAATTTCATTTTGTGCCATTTCCCAAGTTATTTATATTATAAAACTTACATCAGGGCCCAGAGTAAAATAAAGTCAAATTTGAATTAAATTTCAAAATTAATTGATTTAATTAAATTTTTTATAAAGAACTGAAATAAAATAGAATGAAAAATATTGTTATTTATTATAAATTGTAAAAACTAAGAGTAATTTTAAAAGCTTTGAAAAATACTTCATATTAAACAGAAAGATAGTTACAATAATAGTAACAATGTTTGTAAAAAGTAATATTTTATAATAACTGAGAGAAAATGTTTTAAATATATTTTAAATATAAAATCTTAAAAATGATAAAATTATTGCTCATTGCAAGGCAACTGTAGAAATTATAAACTTCTAGAGACATGCTATGAATAAGACTAAAAATGATTATAAAAATATTGTTGTTATGAGAGCGTTTCAGAAAAAAGTAAGAACCAAATGAAAACAGATGACAAAATGGACCAACATATTGATCCCAGAAATAGGAAAAAATATTTTGGGTTCTTATGCTAATGAGACAAGTAAAAAAGTGATTGAACTGTTGAGATCAGGAATCAATAAAATAAATATAATTTAACAATATTTAACATTTTTTATAATAATGAATGCAAATTCTAAAAAATTGAAAATTATGCATAATTCAGCAGCAACTGTCAGTGAACAGAACAAAATTTGGTAGGCATTGAAAATCCTAATAAAAATAAGTATACAAGGGCTATTCATAAATCAACTGCCAATTTGCCATTTAAAATAAACAAGTTTATGCAATAGCCACAAAGAACCTTTTATTCTCACTTTACTTCAGTTCACACTCAATTCTGTTCAATAGTGCCTAAGTAACAACTGATTTAAATGGATCCTGCTATCGATTCGCATGCGAGCTGTGAAATGTATTGTGTCATTTGTTTTCTGCGTGCGAAAGATACTAATGGATACATACTCATTCTTCAAGCACACCAAAAAATTCAGTGTCAAACTGCAAAATTATGATTACATGAGAATAACTCATCACAACACTATAACAACAAAGGTTCATTGTGCTACATTTAAAAAGCTTTGAAGTGCAATTCAAAGCAAATGGCGCAGGACACTCAGAAATTAAATTATTCTCGTGCATGGCAATGCAAGAGTGAATACTGTGACTTAAACAAAGCATGAAATCATGAACTACAAATGAGAAGTTTTCAGCCATCCCCTTATAGCCTGGACTTAGCATCAAATGGCTATGATCTCTTTCTCAAGATGAAGATCTGGCTAGCTACTCCATATTTTCACACCAATGAGGAACTCATAAATCATGTCAACAATGAATTAAACAGCTGATCAGCACCATTCTGTGATGTAGGGGTACAGAGGTTAGTGTGATGGTAAGACAAGTGTCTGAATTTATGTGGTGACATGTAGAGAAGTAGTGTTAATATGTAGGTACATATTGCATATAATAAATTATTTCAATCTATTTTTATATGTTTTTACTAATCAATCGAAAGTTGATTTATGAACAGCCCTCACACTATAAATTATTTACAATTAGTATAACAATAATCGCTATTCACTAACAAACAGGAAACTGCACAAATTTATCGTCAATATGGACCAAAAATGTCTATTACTGAAAATTGCATGGTACATAAAATCTGAGTTTTTTTTTTAAACAATGTACATCAGAAAAATCAACATGATAAAATATGAAAATATTTCAGGTAGCAAAAATATTGAGAACAACAAAAATATAAGCAAAATGATCAGTTGGTCAGTGAAAATGCTTGAACAAAAACATTCAACTATCCTCAATTAGAACTTGTTTGATGGACTTGCTATCAAAAATGTACCATGTAGAGCAAATGCCATTAAATATTAGCCCATATTGTCCCCATATCCTTTTTGCTGAGTTAGTTTTATTGGTCATCTGACTGATATTCTGCATGAGGAATATATTACTGTTTCGTATTCCTTCATGGCTTTTTTAGAGATAAAAATGTAAATGTAAATAAAAAGACAGACAAGTTGGTTTTACTGGTGTAATAGTTAACATGTTTGCCTCTGTGCCTAAAAGATTGAGCTTCTAATATGGTTGAGATTAGTAAATGTTTCAGTAAAAAAATTTTAAAATGTGACTTTTCCTGGATAAGAAGATAAAATCATAGGTCTTGGGTCAATGTAATGTTTAGCATGTTAAAAATCTCTACTGAGGATTGGAACATCTTCAGATTCGGATAAATTCTAGGCATAGGGAAATAACCATAGTAATTAAAGTCAGACATGGTTGAATGTCCACTTCCCAAACCCTCAAGTCACAAAAACAAACAAAAAAAGAACAAAGATATTTATTTGAAAGAAGTCTGCCTGACTGTTTTTAGGGAATTTGGCAAAAAGAAAATTCCGAGAACACTGTCAATATAACAATATTTATAAAAGAAGATTGATTTTGGTTAATAATTCATGATAGATGTATATACGAGAAGTAGAAGTGCAATATTTTATTAAAATTAAATAAGTAATTACATCAAAAAATTAAATTAACCAATTGAAAGTACACAGTTTAAGCTATTTCTCAACAAGTCACTATTCTTTTCTAAACACTTTTCCCAGTGCAAGGGCAAAAGTTTCTTCCTGAAAAAATTCTGCACTAAATCATTTGAAAATATTCATTACTGTAGCTTAAGACTTCATCATCATCTGAGAAGTGTGAGCCTTTGATCAGCCCACAACATTGTTTCCACATGTCTAATTTTTGAATCGGTGAGTGAAGTTTTTGATCTCTCACTCCTTTCACATTATTCAAACTTGTGCATCCACCTTGAAACTGTTTTTCTCCACAAATTTCAATAATCTCTTTATGAATTTCCATAAAAGACAGTTTAATCACATTTAAAAAACCAACAATAAAATGCAATTCCAATTTTGTATAGCAAAGAGAAATAGGGAATTCCATCTTGTAAGACTTGTGCACTCACTAACAAATGAAATGCCACTTTTATGGCGACAACTATGCCCTATCATGTTGTACTTGTTAAATATAACAATACAGATATTATTAGCGGGGAAAAGAATTGTTGTACCAATTACTTTTGGGGCATGCCACATAGATGAATAAAGGATAATATATAGCGAGAATCATTAATTTATATGAAGAATATAGCGCTCTGTCAACAAATTATTATAATTTGAATACTAGTAGACCAATTGAAAATATTTTAGAAATGGCTATAAGTAGTTGATAGACTAAAACAAGATTAGCCAAATAGATTTGGCATCACAGTTACCGATACAAATTATATTTAACATTTTTGGATTTATACAAATTACAAATCTGTGAGAAAAGAATACATCCAACATTTAGCAGTGTTCATATGAAACAAATTTGATCTAACTTATCCAAGATATACGCCAAAAGAACTAGCCAATAGAAATCTTAGTGACATATCGATAAATACAAAAATTGAAACTATTTTATTCAAATAATAATTATATAAAATGCATCTTTTGTTTTACTTTAACTTCTTAATGTTTGAAATTACTTTTCCTTCAATATTACAAGCTTCGTGACTTTCTAACGAGGAATTGTTTCATTTCAAAAATATCGAATTTTGCTTAAATAGTTTGATATGACTTTGTTCAATTTATTGTTACTACTTAGCACTACTTATTTACTTGGTATACATACTACTTCATCTACTTTGTTTGTTAAAATTGTTTTAAAAATTTAAATTACTAATAATGGCCAGTTGTACAAATGTGCTTAAATTAAAATGAACTTGAACTGTTTATATCACCTAAGTTAAGGCTAGAATCGCCCAATTTAATTAATTGTTGTCAGATTTGAGAATACTTAATGTTGTAGTCTATTGTTTGTATCTCTAAATAGATACCAAACTCTAAATATGGAGTTAAACACTGCTTTTCAAAAAACCAAAAACTTAAAATGTTGTCAAAGGCTTTAAATTAACTCAATAACTAAACAAATGCCTGAACCGGTAAACTCAAATAAATACAATGTTTCAAAGAAACATCTATCTTTGTTATCAAGCATCTCCACTGAATTGTCAAATTTATTTAATCCCTTTATTGTGCTTGACAATGTAGATGGATGTTTTCTTGGAAATATTGTGTTTGTTTGAGTTTATTAGTTCAGGCATTTCTTGTTAAGTTAGTGAGTTAATTTATAGCCTTTGACAACATTTTACATTTCTGGCTTTTTGCAAGAGACTGTTCTCCACTAAATAATAATTATTTCTTATTTTAGCAGCATATTTAAAGTTTTGTAAGTATTTAACTATTTGCTTGTGCAACCAACCATAAATCCATTAACCTTTGAATCAAATTTTATACCAAAAGTTGCATTTTTTTATGTTGATGGAAAAATTATTAATATAATACATGAGTAAAAATTGGTTTCTAAATCGCCAAGTACCAAATAATATATACTTCTTACGATTTAAAACAATTTAAAGAAAATTGTGATGAATATGCATGGCCTTACTTTTAAAAGTAATTAATACAAAATATAAGTATAGGACCAAAAATAAAGTAAAGAAATAAATATTTTGACTAATACATAATACAAAAAATTTTGATATGACATACAAGGTGAGGCAAAAAGGGATACTAATATTTTAGGAGATAATAGAACTTTAAAAATTAAAGTCTGTTTGTTTATATAAACTTATGTCTGAAATTCTGAAATAAGCAAAATGTAACCACTCAAAGAGGGAAGGGAAAAGCCCATATTTCTGTCCTAACTTTTCAACGAAGCAAACTATCAACTCCAAATTTTCAGGAGAACTGAAGAGTATTGTACCAATTGATTTAATAGTAAAGCAAATGAAAAATTAATTTTTGAATTGGTAGTTTGAGGGGGTGGGTTGTGCATTCTTACCCCTATTCTTTTATTTTCATCTTTTTAGAAAAACTGTTTATGAAAAACACATTTCCATAGTTTTTCTTACAGAAAAGGTATTCCTGTTTAAAGGTGATAGAGTGGACCGGTTTTGAATAATTTGGCTTTTAAAATGAGACTGCACACTGAGATGATTTATTAACGTAACAAAATATGATGTAGGCCATGCAATGTCACAATTCAGCTCAAACAAAAGTATTTTGACAGTACCCTGTTGTTCTTGCTCGTATTCTTCATGTTAAGACATGGTTGCATACACATTTGACGAGAATACCGATATTCTACTTACGTTGGGTGAGTGTCTATCAAATGCAAATGCTGTTGTCATAAGATATGCAGAAAAATTTCTCCTTTGAAATGTGCCAAATTTGATGACGTTTCTTAATATTGAGAGGTGACTTAGAGAAACAGGAAAACTGGAGTTACAAAATAACACGGGTCGACCATGAACTGCCAGAACAGTAGAAGTCGAAGAACAAATTCTAAATATTGTCAAGCATGACTCAATGGTCAGCACAAGGCAAATAGCATTAAAGTCTGCTAATTCGCAATCTACAGTAAGCAAGGTTTTGCTTGAACAGTTTTTGCATCCATTTTACTTTCGGAAAGTGCAAAAACTTCTTTCTGATGATTTACCAACCAGAATAAATTTTTGTTTGTTAGAAAAAAATCAAAGAGATCCACATTTCTTCAATAAAATTCTTTTCACTGATGGGGCCACATTTACAAGACAAGGTATCTTTAACATGCAGAACTCCTATTTTTATGCTGAAGAAAATCCTTTTGCCGTGCCAAAATACCATTACCAATATACATTTAAAGTCAATGTGTGGGCAGCAACAATGGGAAATCGACTTCTTGGATTTCTTATTTTACCAGGTAATTTGTATGTAATTTTTTGGAAAATCAGCTTTTCCAAATTTTAGAAGATGTGCCTTTACAAAGGCGGAATGAAATGTTATTCATGCATGACAGGGCTCCGCCCCATTTTACAAGGGCTGCTAGAATGTGGTTACATCAACATTTTTCTGAAAGATGGATAGGCAGGGGTGCAGGTGCACCCATTCACTGGCCTGCTCAGTTGCCAGACTTAAATCCATTGTACTTTACTGTGGGGCCATTTAAAGTACAAAGTTTACAGTTAGGAAATTAATAATGCAGTAGAATTAAGAATATGGGTAGAAAATGAGTGCAGAGTGTTAATGGACAATGATCACATTCTAAACTAAATACTCTTTTCTTTAAGACGGCGACTTAACCTTTGCAATGAGGAAAATTTGAACATTTGTTGTAGTTTTTAGTTATTAACTTTTTATTTGTATGTACATATTTGATTTTGCAATGCTGTTTTGATGTTATGTTAATGAATTCTATCAGTGTGCAGTCTCATTTTAAAAGCCAAATTATTCAAAACCGGTCCACTCTATCGCATTTAAACAAGAATACCGTTTTAGTAGGAAAAACTATGGAAATGTGTTTTTCATAAACAGTTTTTCTAAAAAGATGAAAATAAAAGAATAGGGGTAAGAATGCACAACCCACCCCCTCAAACTACCCCTTCAAAAATTAATTTTTCATTTGGTTTACTATTAAATCAAATGGTACAATGTTCTTAGATTCTCCTGAAAATTTGGAGTTGATAGTTTGCTCCGTTGAAAAGTTAGGACAGAAGAATGGGTTTTTCCCTTCCCTCCTTGAGTGGTTCCATCTTTTTTATTTTAGAATTTTGGACATTAGTTTATATAACAAACAGACCTTAATTTACGAAGTTCTATTACTTACTAAAATATTTATATTCCTTTTTGACTCGCCTTGTATATAATTAAAATTTATACATGAATCACACTCCAAAACTTGCATATCATGCTGTAGTTTGTTTTCTAAATGCAAAAGCACAAGCTTCTAGTGAAATTAACACAAAGCTAGTATTCATACCATCAGTACACAAGAAAAGTGGCATAATTCAAAATTAATCATTTTTCAAGACAGTGATTTTAATAATCTACATTACAAGTTTGTAGTATGAATAGTCCATTAAATTTAAACTTTTCTTTGATTATAACATTTTTATTTGTTTGTAACATTATAGGAAATAGTAATATTTACAAGTAATGCTCAAATTAGAAACATTCAACTCTTTTTTAAATTGTGATGTTTTTCTTGATGATTGTTATATAACAATAAATTACAAAATATTTATTACCCTTCTTCCTCTATGGAGTAATTTACAAAATACTTTTGTGACATTTTTTCTGATAAAAGAGGATATCACACAAAATTGATTTTTATATTTATCTCCAAAATGTTGATTTTAGAATTGTGTCACTTTTCTTGTGTACTGATGATATATGGAGAAAATGTTTTAAGTCAGAAAAAATATCTGTATGATGTAAAGAAATTTAACGAGAGTCGCCCTCATGTTTAGAAGACCTACTGCATCTTGAATTACTCATTGAAAATTTAATTCGAGGAGACGGAAGAACAAAAATTACCGAAATTATTAATC
Source organism: Phrixothrix hirtus (assembly GCA_024586415.1). NCBI lineage: Eukaryota > Metazoa > Arthropoda > Insecta > Coleoptera > Phengodidae > Phrixothrix > Phrixothrix hirtus. The sequence continues at coordinate 25,368 of JAHWXV010219779.1, read as the reverse complement.
AAACAAGTTTAAGTCAAAGTATTGCTTTGAGAATTTTGTGTAGAAAGGCGCGTCTTGAAAGAATTTACTAATGTCACAATATAGTTTTATATTAAAAAGAAGAAGAAACATTTCTGAACATATCATGGGCAATGAATGGTGGATTTTCATAACTATTTCAGAAACGAAAAGACAGTCTATGCATTGGAAACATTTATCAACACTACTAACAAAGAAACTCAAAGACACTTCACCAACAAAAAGATTATTGTGTAGAGTTCTTTGGGATTATGGTGGTATTTTATTGGTGGAATATTATCCATTGTTCATAGATCTTAAGCATTCTTAGAAAAGGAATAAAAATAAAAATATGTGACTGTTTAATGTCATTATCCTTTTGCATAATAAAGCAAAGCTGCCATGTCAGCACAGACATCGCATCTAAAGCAGTTTCATTCACTGGGAGGTTTTACCTTACTCCTTAGAATTCACTGTCTCTTTAGTCCTTTAGAGATTAATCTTGTTGAGAAACAAGTTGAAACTGAAGCAAAAATTAAGAAAGCATTATTTTATTTTATAGTGTACTTGGAAAAAGTTTCACAAAGATGATATTTTTAAATTAAGGAACCACCAGGAGAAATATGTTAAATTCATTGAGTAACATATATTAAAAAAAAATTAATTGAATGTGATTTCCTAAATGTATATACACATATATATATTGCTAAATATGCTGCACTTATATAAGAATGCATCTTATTTTTGGCCCTATCCTCATCTATTTTGTTTTAGAAATTAACATCAGAATATTTATTGTCATAAGAGATATAACAATTAAATAACAAGACTACCTTAATTATAAAATTATATTAAATAAGATATAATTACATGACAAGCCCTTAAAAATAGTTTCTTTATGCATCTATACATTATTTGATGACTGTCTGTCATCGACAAAAACAGTGTTTTAGCTCACTAGCCATCAGTCCCTTAAGAAGTTCTGCTGTTTCCTTCTTTACATCATTAATACTTTCAAAATAGATTTCCTTGAGCTTTCTTTTTACCTTGAAAAATAAAAAGAAGTCTTCTCGTGGTGCGAGATGACGTAAGTATTGAGCGTGATAATGTCCTTGAAAGTTAAAACCTGCTTCACAGATAAAGCATTATGAATAGGAGCGTTATCCTTATGCAACATCTATTCACTTGTCCACAACTCATGTCTCTTTTTTTGGACTCGTTCCCTCAATTTTTTTATAATCTCTATATAACAGTGCTGGTTATCAATCCTACCTTCAAGAAGCCATTCAACTAATAAAACGCCCCTAACATCAAAAAAATAGTAAGTATTACTTTAAACTTCAATTTACTTATTCGAGCTTTTTTATTTTTGGAGAGTCTGCAATCTTCCAATGCAGTTTCCGGATCATATATCCATGTTTCATCACACATAATAAGATAATTCAAGAAATCTGGATTTCACTTAATTTTATCCAAAATGACAACAGTTTGAAAATTTCAGTTCCCTCTGACCCAGTGTGAGATCTTAAGAATAATTTTAGCAAAGACTTTTAACATGTTTAATTATTGTGCAATATTTGTCTGATTTTTCTATTCATGTGATATCTCACCAATCATTCTTATGCTCAAACGTCTGTCTTTTTAACATTTCCATGATTTGTTACAAACAACAAGCACTCTGGTATTTTATTTTCTTCAACTTCTCTGCAAGAAGTAAAACCTCTTGTATTAATTAAAAACATATGCATAAGGGATACAAATCTTCTTATAAGCTCTCTTAAGTGTACAATAAGTTTTGGTAGCACTTTTGTCAGCTTTTACTAAAAACTTTATATTAACACTTTTGTTCAATTTTTGAGTTTAACAAAATTTTTGGTAAAACAGCCTAACACTATTATAGACATGTCAATAATTCAATCACTAATTAGAAATAACAATTCAAAATTTTAACTGCTGACAGTTAAAGCTTCTTACATAATAACTGCATAATTACCATCACCAAGCAATGACTGAATTTAAGGCAACTTGATCAGTCTCATTATTTAATTGTCATGCCTCATATTTCAGTTGTAGTGTAAATAAACATACAATAAACATTAAAAAATGATAATTAAAACAGCATTCAAATTTCTGCATCATTTACGTTAAATTGAAATACCAGTCTTTTCAACATGTTTTCCACATGTTTATGGAAAAGATATTACCAAAGAAGAAACTTAAAACTATTGATGTGCGATGCTAATAAAAGAATTCTAATATTAATTATTCTAATTTAAAAGGGTGGAACATTCATCAAATATTGTATGATAACAGGTGAATTATTTATTGAAATGAAGCATTGAAAATAATACATTTTAGTACTGCATATAGGAAACGCATCAAAAATACTAAAAACGGTAGTTATTTTCTGTACATTTAGTGAAATACAAGGTGTCCCAAAAATAGCTGGTATCATGAAAACTATGCATACTTTATAACCTGTAGAGCACAGTTTTCTTTAATTTTTTTTTCAAAAACAATTATTAAATTTTGAAAATTTAAATGATATAATTTGTTCTATTACAATACTGTCTACTAAATAAAAGAAATTATGAATTGAACAATAGTAAAAATGTACTATTGTAATTTAATATGCTTATAAAAACGCCTAATATTTGTTTAAGATGAGCTTGTAGTATTGTGACCTATAAAAGTTCTTTGGCACTGTTTACTTTTTTTAAAGTAATGAAACAATTTTAAGGTGGTCATTACGATCTAAGATTTAATTTTTAAACATACTGATTGCTTGCTACCAAAATTATTTGTTAAAAACAAGATTCTAAATTGTTTATCTTAAATGTCAGACATAAAATCAATACAATTAATTTTCTTTTACAACTTGTAAGATGTTCAATGGAGATATTCTAAAATAAAATAACCAATTCCTTTTATCTGGACTAGTAACAATATTATTCCCGAAAAATTACTATAGTTCTCAAAAAGTACATCTTTGGTTTGCAAAAAGTATTTTTAAATTTTTCGCTTACCTGTTAGGTTTGTGAACCGGAAATTGAGAAGTACTGTTCTAAAATATGTCAGGTAAAATAACAAAATACTTTTAACTTTCTCTTCTAGAATAAATATATATTTTCAGGAACAAAGATGTTTCATAATATGTATAATATGTGTAATAATGTTTCAAAATATACCACTGAATAAACAAAACACATCAAGGGCTACGATATTAGTAACTACAATTGTTAATATTTTGAAAACTATACATTTTTGAAAAAAAATTCATAAGCAAATTTTGTTCTACAAGTCATAAGGTACCCACTGTTTGTGCAGTGAGTTATTGTTGGGACACCCTGTATAAAAATTCTTCTTGCTGCTTTCATTTAATATGAATGCTAAAATTAAATATTGTCATCTGTGAAATGCAGTCGGCGATATGATCTTTAAATGCTAAGAATATTCATTCGACGGAAACTTACAAGTATACTGCAAGTTTATGATAAAGGAACATGAGTCACTATTCATTATTTTAAAGTTTGGATGTCAAATTTTAAAGCATTTAAAACATTTTTGCTTTGTTTCTCTAGCATATGATTTTTAAACAACCAAAGCTAAAAAAGTAATCAAGAAATAAATAATACTGTATAAGTGACTGCAAAACTTCGTAAAAAATATATAACCTCTACAATCAAGCGGTTCTTAGTTTCTGAATGAATTTTATACATATATAGAGTGTACCAATAAGAAAACACTGTGTGTATATGTTTAATCCTTGTCTTAATTGTTTTATGCTTCAATAATTACAACTCTTCAAATTTTTTCAATTAATAATTTAAACACATCTACATTATAAAAGTTATTATCAACTTTATTTTTCATAAAAAATCTTGCAAATTTTAAATCTGTTTAACTAATATCTCAACATATTAAAGTTATACATTCTGATTTTAATTAAAATTCTTGACTACTATTTTTTATATACCTGATGAAGGCATCAAACAAGACCCTGAAACATGTCATATCATAGTAATAAACACTAATTAAACAAGCGTTACATCTTTATTTTATTGAGATTAAAAGGCTTTGAGTTAAATCAGTCCATTCACCTACAATATACTTTAGGAATTTTGATTGATATTTAACCTCGCAAATTTCTTAACAAACTTATTAGCACTGGAAAAGATTCTTTTAGAATTACAGACTTTTCTGTTTTAATTTAAAATTTTTAAATGTATACTATTCATCATTTTTAACGTACATATGTATGTTTGCATACAAATCTTATTTTTGTATAAACATTTGTTGATGGTAATTTAAGATTTTCTTTCTATTTTTGCTATAAAAAAAACTTATTCCAATTATTGTAATTTTTTGTGAATTTTTAAAATTTCCTAGTTATTACATTTAATTAATATAATCAGCAAATATTTGTAGTAATAGAAAATTAGTATCAGATGAGAAATTTTAAAATAAAATTGTCTCTTATTAATTAAAACTTTAGTAATTTTGTTAATAATATTTCTAAATGTTGGTTTCACATAATAAATAAGTCTCCTACTTTTAAATATTGTTATTGGATTCGAGGTACTATCAAAATTATAAAAAAACAAAAATATTTTCTATCTAAATTTTTAATTGATTGATAAACCAATCTAAAATTTAATTATAAGCAACATTTCTTAATCCTTTCATCCTTGACACGATAATAGACTGTTATACTGTATGAAAGAGAAAAAAATGCATGCTCTAGGGACTGATGACACATATATGCGTCGCTTTTATATTTTGTTTCTTTTATTGTTTAATTAAAAATCAGATACCATTTATGTATTTCTTGTTTATATTAAAATACCTTACAATCAGGTGCAAAAATAATCAAAAAATTAATCTAAGTTCAAAAATAAACCTTTTATTCAAACTTGTTTACTATGTGGCAAAAAATCATTATTTATGAACAAACAAATGTAAAGATCTAAATTTTTATAACATAGCGAAACATATAATCTAAAATTTGTCTATTGCATGACAAATCTTAAAACATGGAGAAACACATAGTCCAAATTGCATTTAATATAAACTATTGACTGATATTTTACTTGACAAATGCTTTTCAGTTAGTCTGATCTTCTTTAAACGGTTTACTCTTGCCTTGGAACTTTGCATTGGATTATGATACTTGAAACAATAATTTCATACAGAATTTTAATGAAGAAGAAATATAAAAAATTATTACCTCCCTAACAATTGACGAATTAAATTCAAATGGAATTGTACTAAAGATATTTTGTGGGTATCTATGGAGTGGAAATAGTATATTACATACCCAGGCGGAAAGTATATAATTTCTCGAGAGAATGATACTTTCACCGAGGTTTGTATACTATTTTATTCAAAATCATTCAAAATGTCCTTCAAAAGTTGACACTATTTATAAAATTAAAGACAAGCATTCAATATTTTTTTGACACTTGCTGTCATTGATAACAAGTGTGGTTATAAATATACGTAGTAATTCTAAAATAACAGTTGTTACCATGGATCTTCTGAGTGGAAAGTAAGCATTTTCTAACCGGTTAGAAAGTAAAGCGGTAAACAATTGCTCATTTTCAAACCTCTAAAAAGTTAGTAAACAGTACATTAGTAATGTATCATTTCATAACTTTTTAGAAGTTGGAAAATGAACAATTATTTACCGATTTACTTTTCAACCCGTTAGAAAGTGCTTCCTTTTCATGGTAAGAATTGTTATTTTCTTGGCTTGGGAAATATTCGCTTCTGCTATCCTGAAGGGATCCTTCAAGCTCATCTTCAACATCTTTATATGGATTTTCTTTTCCCAAAACATCCATATCTTTAAATTCAGTACTATTAAGAACACAGTAGGTATCATTACTTGTTTATGACATTTTGGAACACCAGGGCTGATAATTGTCGCTACTCATTTACACTAGCTATTATATTGTACCGCTAGCACAAATTAAAAGAAAACCAATTTACTGCATTTTAGTATGTCTTTTTATATGGCCGATAACCTATAATATAAAATGCCTAGTTTTTACTACATGTCTGGATAAAAAGCCTTCTATACAGGCTATTAACGCAAATATGCAGCAACAACTAACGCACTAGGGCATTACCCAGTTCCCACCAATGCTTTTTTAGATTAGGCATAACACATCATTATACATAGTTAAAGGGGGGGGGTTTATAAGCATCTAACACACATGTGCATCAGTCAGCCATTCAGAAAGTCATTGAGTAACGCACATGTGTCAACCGTAATGAAAGGATTAATAATGAATTTTCAAAATTTTTAGTAGAAGTTCTAATAGAAACCATTTAATACATAATATTTCTCTAGGTCCATGCAAATTATATGAATCTAAAAAATTCTTAAAGCAGAAACTTGTACAAATGGAAACATTTGTTTGTAGTCTTCCCAATTTCTGTTTTAGCAGGGTTTACTGTATTAGAAAACTATGTCAAATTTTATAAAAGTATTTTGCAAACATTTATTATTTAACAAGGAAATTTTATATAACAATTATTGTATTAAATTATAATATATCAATATGCAATATATAATTTTAAACACAGTACCCATAGAAAATGGTTATATGCCACAAATCTGAGAAAGAACATGTTTAAAGATCATATATCAAAATACCTAAAAAAGGAAACTATAAGTTTCCAAAGTTTTAAAAATATTAATTTGACTCTAGGCCCTGTCATTTCTCATTACAAAAGCAATTTTATGTTAGCTTACTATGTCTTGCCTCAAAAATTTAAATATACCTATATAGCATAGTTAAAAAACATTTGCAATCCATAAGTAGCATGTGCTCTTAAAGAAAAAGCAAAAAACTTCAGTGCAACATAATTTAATAAAATAGTATTGAACATAAATAATATCTGGTTACCTTCAACCTGATTATAATAATTTGTAGATGCTAATTTCCTCTGTCTAAGTTCAGTGGCACGAGTGGTGCGTGGTGGTGGTAAAGGTACAGCTGCAGAAAGTTGGTGCATGCTGCGACTATCGGCCTTTCGTAGGGGCCTTTGAGGCTGAGCTAGTCCCAGCTTACCAACAGCTAAGTGACTCATACTTCGACTAACAGAGGATTGTTGAGGATGAGATAAAGGTCTAAAGGTATGACTACTTGAGGATTCAGCTAAGGGGGCTAATTCAGTTGGCCTTTTCCGTGGCTTAGATAATTGGTCAAGACGAGACATGGAATAAGCCCTACCTGGTGAACGCATAAATGGCTTTCGAGGCGGAGTGGACGGCGATTCTTTAGATGGTATGGTGGGCATTAAATCTGTACGACGTCGACCCACATACCCACTAACACATCCAGCGGGATGTTGAGGTGTGGCTGCTGAAATAAATCTATATTAATATTTTTGTGTAATGATATGAATGATAAGATAGCATTTTCATAATATTTGACTTGATAGTGTTACAAAATGATAAACTGATCTATAAAATCTGATGCCAATTTTATTATGAATTTAAACATGCAGAATAATGACACCAAGTCTTTGACATTGCTAAAGACAACATGCTAAATTTTACACACATCTCTACTTTATATGCTACAATAAATTATAAACTGAAGTATTCTTACTCTTATATAGTATAAAATCTTTTAATTTAATTTTTCAAAATTAAAAAATCATTTTGTATAATACTCATTTTTCTAAAACATCAATGAGATTTTAATTAGATAAAATGTAAGGATATACACAATGTAAATGTTAAAATTTAATATAATAATATTCAACAAGTGTTAATCATTGGAATGTATTTAAGTCTATAATAGGTTTCAGTCATAAACTAAGCAAACTACACGTTAATATGCTAAAAGGCCCTAAGATGTATAAATGAGAAGAAGTCTGCTCAGGGATATTTGGCGTTAAGGGTAAAGACTTAAGTTCTTATAACTTACAGCTTAATCAATGTCAAAGAGAAATAAGAAGTTTGAATGAATAAATTTTCATCTAAAAAATTCTCTTTGAAGTGAATTACAGCATCTTTACTATTGAATTTGAATACAAATCCAACTTGATTTGTTCAAAACATTAGTAATAATTTAAGATACCATTGGTTAAATGTCGTCGCCTTAATCTGCAAAATGTGTAACTTCACATTTGGTCTAAAATGAGATATATATGCCATCTTGTGTAAAATTGTGCAACGGATCTACGAGAAAAACCCATAAGTCTATAAAAAAAGTTTTCATTATATTCCAGTACTAGCAAACGACGTAACTCCTTCTCGCTAATTTTAATAAGAAAAATGCCTAACTCCATTGGTTGACAACAAAAACAATGTTTGTATGTATGGTCTGACTCGAAGCTGTAAATGTGTGAAAAAGAGATATTTAAAATATTTTGGGGTTATACTTGGAAAGAAAAAAGGCATTTGTAAGAAGTCATGTCTGTGTTAAATCAAAACTAAGAAAAAAGAGAAGGGAACGTTTCGAGAAGGTCAAATTAAAATCAATTTTATTTGAGTAGAAACAAATACAGGGTATGTAAAGTTGTATTTTTAAATACACAGGATGTAAGAGAGTGGATCATTAAGAAATGGGCCAAAACGGATTTCGAAATTAGTCAACAGAAAGTAACAATTTCTAATCAAAATACTATTGAACTATTGCATACTATTTTTTGATTCCTTGACTAAGTTACCATCCCACTATTATACGACCTCGACATCTAAATTATATTTAGAACCACTTTGGGGAACTAGAGCACATTTATATAAAGTTTATAGTAAAGAATTCTGCAAAGATCAAAACGCGCTTCCTTTATCGATTGCAACTTTTCAAGAGTTTGATAAAAAAAATTGTCATTATATAACCGTAAGAAAGATTTATGTGATATATGTCTGGCATTTCAAAATGGAAATTTGACGGAAGACAAATATAACAAACACGTTCAACTCAAAAGGGAAGCTCTGGATGAAAAATCGAGAGACAAGGCATCGGTAAATCAAGTGTTCACCACGGACTCGCAGACTGTACTGTTGTGCCCAAAGTCAACCGTATCGACTTTATATCATAAACCAAATTGATTGTGCACAACTTTACAATATTTGACAGTAAACGCCGGCGAGGATACCGTTACTTGTGGAATGAAGTTGGAGGGTAGATTAAGAAGTAACGAATTTACGTTAATAATTATTCATTTTTTACAAAAGCGCCTTGAAGTACAACCAATAACGGATAACTGCAAAGTAATTCTGTACAGTGATGGCTGCGGATATCAAAATCGGAACTCTACGTTGTCTAATGCTTTATTTAATCTTGCAAATCACAAAAAGATAACAATTGTGCAGAAATATTTGCAAAATAGGCATGCGGAAATGGAAACCTGCCTGCAGATTACGTTCAAATTTGTAAAACAGCTTGCGAGAAAACTCTATACGAAACTGAACAATTGTAACACACGTTTTTCAGGAAAAATGATCAATTAAACTTTTTTAAATCAATTAGACCAGGGCGAAAACTCAGTGAACCAGTAGTCAATAACCTCAAGGCCTTAAAATACTCAGAAAACAGTGTTTCTTATAAGCTTCGACACCCAGACGACTGACAAGTCTTGCCAATACGAAATTTCGAAAATTTGCTATGGCTTCATACGAGCCGCCTGAAAATAACAGCTGAAAAGTTTCAACATCTGCAAGTCGTATGATACCCTATCTCCTCTATGATTCCGAATTGACCTTATAAGCGTTATAATTTATAATAGGTATTTAATATTTACATAGTTTGTATTTTAAAATTACATACCAAAATATTTGTTAATTTCGCAATATGAGAATAAATTTTTATTTTGTGTTATTTATAAAAAATTATTTCTGTTTTTGTTCCGACTATTTCTCACATCTGAAGTGCGTATCTCCAGATTTATTCTCAAGAATTGTTTCAGAAAAATGCCTAACTCTGAAATTTTCAAAAAAGATCAATATTTTAAATAATTATTATCAAAATACAATTTAAAGGAAAAAGTTAGACAAAGTTTACCTATTTGTGTTAACTGACTGTGTAAAAATTATTTTCTTGTCTAAATGAAGCAAGTCAGTTTTTTGTGTCCCCCGTAAAATTTTGTGAAATGGACTTACGCATTTTGCGGATTAAGGCGACGATGTGGTGAATATTTAAAAAAACAAGAAAAGTACAGAGCTAATACAATTTAGTCAAAATAATACTGGCGATCTAAATCCAAAAACGCCCTGTTTAAAACATAAGATGAAATTGAGAAATATTCAAGCCTGGCAGTTTTACTATAAGTATTTAGATTCTAAATAAATTGAATGAAAAAATGTTAAGAATGAATTGCAACTGCGAAATGTAACCAAGTGTATTTTGCAGAATGGCAAGGCTTTTAAATGTATCAAAAATTACAACAGATCAAATTAAGAATTGAAGATGAATAATAATTTGGAATTCAGTACTTATATTTTCTCCATTTTGCAAAAGACGATAAAGATGTTTAAATTTAAAATTTAAGCCATTCAATTTTCGTCAAAGAAATGTCAACAAAATTGACAGAAAGGTGAAGAAAATTATATTTAGAGTCGATCTTTCCAACCCCGGTTAAATTTTAAACAGTACGGGTTATTTTTAATCGATGATATTTGGTATTTTGATCTGTGATTCGCACTAAACGTTGGTTAAATCTTACTTAACCAGCGTATAAATTATAGGGTAGAAATAGTTCCCTATAAGTATTAACCGGCGATCGATAATGATCGAAGTGCAAGCGAAAGCCACTGATTTTCATTGTAACATTCATGTCAAATCAGTTTTTTATTACTGTTGAATATAAACATACATAGGTGCATAAAACATTACTACACTTCAAATTTGTGTTTTGTTATCTTGGAAATTTTTAAAACTGCAAAAGGGATAATGAAGTAAATTTTGATACACACCTACAGATGGTCTATTTTTCAATTTTTAACTGTGTATTTTTTATCAATTTGCAATAATTAAACAACTTTGAATTTTTGGTATAACCTTACAAGGTTAATTTAAACAGGATATGTTTACGAAAACCTAACAAGAATTGACTATTCATAACAGTGAATCGTTTTATACCAAATAATTTAATCGTTTTATTTTGTACATTACATAAGTGTTCTATAAAATACATTTCGATTGAAGCAAGAACTGGGTATATTAAATAAATAAAATTTTAAGAATTGACGATAAAATTTCGTAAATGCAATTGCAAACTATTTATTCGAAATACAAATTAAAAGTATTTGCAATTTATGTATAACATTATGCCAATGAATATACGTAAATTCGTTAAAATCAAATAAATGTAATATTTACTGGGTATATTAGGCTTCACTTGCAAACACGATATACCTATTTCTTTTCAATACAATTATGACCTATTTCTACCAACTTATCTAGTCTCAATATTATATTACTTTAACTAACCAAGGGTTAAAAGTATATAGAAAGACCGATTTATTTTTAAACTGCAAATTAAGTTTTACCGTCGGGTAGTAAATTCAGACTTTAATCGGAGTTGGAAAGATCAGCCCTTAGTCTATATATGAATAGATTTTTTCACAATACATACTTATTTCACTTAAAAATGATATTCTTTTTTGATAAACCTATGTGGTTCACTACATGTTGATAGATAAACAATTCTTTTAGAAAACTATTTCCATAACAATTCACAATACTTCCTCTGCTTATGAACTGATTACCATTACACTTTGTAAGTTGATGGAGCACATGAATATTTTATTTATTTACAATAAGAGCCAAAAATAAAATCATTGAACTAAAGTTAGAAACTTATTGATTTGTAGTTACAATTTAAACCTGTAGAATTACTGGACCAACGTAATAATATACACAATAATGTATTTTATAAACACACTTCTTTATTGATGTTTTAGAAAAATATATTCGTGAGACATTGTGAACTAATTTTTTAAAAAATGCGGCTATTTATATACAGATTATTCCATTATACAAAAATAAATCTAAAATTACAAAAGAAATAATCAAGATCATGATAAACAAAAAAACTTATTTTATTTAATGATAGGAAAACTAATTAGGTACAAATTAGCTAACGTTGGAAATAAAACTGTTTTCATAAAATATTTTGTTCAATTAGCCATATTTTTTGAACTTATAGCTTAGGTACTCATTACTTCTACAACTTTGTTTTAAACCAAATGTGAATTGATCAAATATAAATAAAGGAAAACGTTATTTTTTGTATATTATCTATTAACATCTATGTAATATTGCTACCAAATTGAAAATATGAAGGTAATCGTGCACGAATTCTTCTATGTTGATACCATTACAAAGCTCTCCAACGATTTTTTAAGGAACTCAAATTCTTTGGTTCACATTTAAAATGCGGGACCCCTTCATGCTGTTATTTTTTAATTAAATTTCAAGAACTACGAGGGTGTTTTGAAAACTTCGCGAAATGAAAAGGAAAATGAGAAAATTTATTTTTGAAATATGTTTTACTCTTCTAAATAATCTCCTTTAAGTTGAATGCACTTCATTCAACAATGTTCCAAAGCCATTATAGCATCACGAAAGTGCGATTCTTCAAGTCCTCTAAAATAGTTGTCGACAGCTGCTTTTACTTCTTCGTCTGTGGAAAATCTTTGACACCTGAGGAAAACTTTTAGTCGTAGGAATAGATGGAACTCAGACGGAGTCAAATCAGGCGAATAAGGTGGATGTTGCAACAGATCGTACTTCAGTTCAATTTTCCCATTACTACCAGACTTGTATGCGGATACGCATTGTCCTGATGGAAAATGATCTTTTTCTTACGCAAGCCAGGTTTTTTTCATGAATTTTTTTATCCAATTACTCTAGAAATTTAGCATAATATTCACCATTTTGTTTGGCCCTTTGGAAGATGGTCAATTAGTAATATTCCCTTGGCATCCCAAAAGACGGATTCCCTAACTTTTCCAGCTGACCCATCTACTGTAACACATCGTCGAGACGAAATCAGTTTTATTTGAGTTAAAACGGTCTAGGCTCTCTTGACAAATTCTCATTCTCTGAAGGTTTTGATCCATTGTCAATATGCGCGGCACCCAACCTGCGCAAAGCTCCCTAATTCTACACTTAGGATATGAAATGCTGAGATGCCTATATCCTTAGCAATTTCGGAGATCTTTAATCTACGATCTTGCATAATCTCATTGTGGATTTTTTTGGCGATTTTAGACCTTGTGGCAGTTTTTGGTTGCCCACTGCACGGGTCATTTTCTAGGCTATCACGACCATGTTTAAATTACATCACCCACTGCACAATGCACACTGATAAATGATGGTAACAGCGTGCCTTTCAGTTTTATCCATTTTGCAACACTTGCACAACTAGCTTTATTCAAAGCGACGCCAAATTGATATTATTTAACAGACCAATTTCACATTTGACATTTGTACGCATGACAGTAGACATCAACTATTGCGTATATTTTACTCGAACTAATGCTGCCATCTCTGCTTCAGTTCGTGAAGTTTTCAAAGCATCCTCGGATTATTCATCGGAATAACTTCACGGATTTGTTCAATTTTTCTAGTATGTTACTAGTTTTTAGTTGACAAAGGGACACATTCTATACTTTCTTATGGTCATTGCAAAAGCATTTGCACCTAGAACTTTTATAATGTTATAACATACTATATGTGCAATCTATGCAAAATTTTAGCAAACATTTTTATATTAGTAGTTGCAGTATTGCTAGGTAGTTGACAGTATTTTCATAAAATTTAACGTCTTTTATTATTATAGCATTAATAGATAAAATCCAAGTCAAATAGCTTTGTTTACGCAATTATTTATAAAAGCTGATTTATGAGAAGAATGGAATTATTACATGAACATTTTTATGCCATGATCTTTTACAATTTTAAATATGGTCTAATTAATGTGCCTTCTAATGCAACAGTTTCTTTATTTAAATGGTTTGCAGAATTAAATCGTGGTTATGCTAATGTAAGAGACGAATTTCGTGAAGATTGTCCATCAACATCTGTTGCTACAAGAAAACATTACTACTGAGATGATAAACATAAATCATCATGTGACATTGTCATTCTTAAGCATTGGCATGAAGCAAATACATAACATGAAATGTTAAGAAACTTTATGCTCTGTGAATAGCTGCACAGAAATACTCAAAAATTTAATAATGCCTAATATTTATGTAGAATGGTGTGCAACAATTTGTTTGCCAGAGGTTATCACTGAACTAAGAAAAAATAGTGTGAAAAGAAGAATCATTCTTCATCATGTAAATGCAGGCTCTCACAACAGCAGCTCTGACAGTCAATTATTTAAAGCAACAAAACGTCAAATTAATGTTTCATTGTCTATATAGTCCTGATTTATTACCAAATAACATTTTTTGTTTCCTCAAATAAAAATTCAAATGCATCGTCAGCATTTTTCTAGGCCTGCATAGGAGGGAGAATATTTTGAAAAACAATAAAACCATTTATTTTAATTTTTTAGCATTTTTCTTGTATTTTAAAAAAAATGCAATTGAGCAACCACGTTCATTTATCATGACAGCTACATAATAAAGGATTGTAGAAACAAAAGATTGATACTAAGTTTGTCTAAACAGGTTTAATAAGAAATATACGACGCAAGATATGTAGGTCATTTTCAGGAAAACAGTTTAAAGTTTTAATCCTGCTTATGTAGAGTTATACCTTTAAAAATGACTCAAATAATATGAAATCGGTATGTGGCAATTTAGTCAATACTTGTATAAATTAACTTGCATAGTACTTGATATGTATAATAGTATATTATATACCAAAGGAGTAAAGCGCCTCTTTTAATCCCGAGAGAGAAATAATATCTCGAGGGATTAAAATGCACTTCAGTCCTGAGGTATATACATTATTTTTTGCACTTTCGAAAAATTTGAAATCAAAAGGATCGAAAAATGTAAAATTTCATGATTTTGACATAAACCGTTCATTTGATTTATCAATGTATGCTTCATGATAAATACTATTTAAATTTTATTTACGAAGCGCCATAGTATCGCTTCAGGAATGTGTAATTTTAATTGGTTAATTTTTGTTGTTGCCATGGATTTACTTTGTTTATGCGGGATTAAGTTTACTTTATTTCCCTTGGAACTAAAGTAAAATTTTAATCCCTTGAGATTAAAAGTATCGCTTTAGTCTGGAAACAAATGAATAAATGTAGTGTTTTAGTCCCGGAAGTGCAAAAAATTAGTTACCTACATTCTTAGTAGTTATAACAATATGTTAAACATTTTAACCACACAAAAGTGTTGTTATTTTGCTTGAATTGGTTGTTTTTGGTCACGTTTAGTTGTATGCCATCGATATATTGTTGTTACACAAAAAAATCGAATTTATATTTGATCAACCCATGTAGTTCAACTTAAATTGACTCAAATAAAACATTTTAAGTTTTTTGCTTAACTTGATATCAATTACAATTAGGATTATATTAATACCTTTTAAAGTTACAGTAATACCCCGAAATTATATCATGGTCTGCTTCACGATCCCCAAAATAAGTTGAACAACGCGATGTAAGTAGAGGTATAGATCAAATCAAGACAAAAGGCAGTTATCAAAAATAACAACAGAAGAATAACTTTAATTGTTTTTTTTAAATACGAAAATAGGCACAATTTTGTAAAACACAACAAACATGTTTGATAATACACTGCTCTGAAATTGGACAGTGTGTTGCCATCCCATTAATTGTCATTTTTCCTTTGCTTAATATATTTGATTATTTGTATAGTATAAAAATAGTGGTTATAATTGATAAAAATATCTCTAAAACTTGATATACTTGTCAATAACAACGGCAAGGTATCCCCTAAACCTAAGTCAGAGGTATTACTGTATATGAGGATAAATATTTACCTATAAATATTTAGATAATTGGATGTTTTAAACACCATATTTTTAAATGTTAAATAACTATGATACCACAAGCTTGAAATATAATTAAAATTACTATACACGTCCACAAATACTTTTGTTATTGTACTAAGCTTAAATTTGTAATGCAAATCTTTATTATTTACCACATCAGAACAATCAATTAATTAAAATATAAAAAACGGATCTTGTATTGAAGCATGCTTATTAATTAATTACTTTTACTCATTTATACCAAAAATTTTAAAAAACACAAATTAGTTTACATACAATTTAAAATTTAAATATCTGTTACACTATTTTTTATTCTAATTAGGTTTATAAAATGTGAAAATACAGGATGGTTGATTAAAACTGTCCCTGACAATTTGAACATTATGTTTTCAAGAAATTACCATCAACCTCCTTATTTTAAATGATGTGATGCTTATTTTGTTACATTTTTGAATTCTACTGGTTATTTTAAAAGGGCCTTCATCAGGTAGTCATAAACCTAAATTTAGTCTTTTTGATACTTTAATTTTTAAAAATTTGGCATTTGAAATTATTTACTAGGTCCATCTTAAAAATTGAATAAGTGATATTTACTGTATGGATAGAAGAAGTTTTATATACTTATCATTTCAGCATCTCTGTAATTTACAGGACATCCAAAATATACTATCGCTTTAGCATTAATTTTTCAAATACATGTCCCACAATTTTTTTTAATGTTTGTTTAGCGGTGTTAATAATTTTTCTATTATTGAAGGTTTTTGTTGAACTTATGCGAACTTTATAATATATTGTTACATTTATCACTAACGATTATGGAAATAACAGACAATTTGAGCAAAAACGTCAATAAAAGAAAAACTAATAAAAATGCCGAATTTCATTTTAGAACGGAATTTTAAAACCGATAAAAGCATTGACAAAATTGAGTTTTAGTGACTTGAGTTAGTGCTAAAACGACCGAACTTTTGGATATCCTGAAAGCATTAGTCAATATCACCATTTCGAAAAATAGTCACAAAAAATAATTTGAAATGTCATTGTGTTAAAACAAAAAGCACTATTTTATTTAGATCAATTACAAAAATTTTAAAAAATTGGCAGATAAGAAACTTTCATGAAGAATGAATAATTAATTTCAGATAGCTGCAGTACCTACAGTTAGTAAAAAAACTTTACAATTTATGTACCTATACTGTCGATAAAATAAAATATTCTCACTGAAAAGCATAACTTTACAGTAAAATAACAAATAAAATAAAGCATGTTTATAATTATCCAATTAAGAATTTAGAAATTTGATTACTTGGAATCATTAGGAAAAAATAAAAGTAATTGAGCTTTTTATTAAATTTAACATTAGTTATCATGAAGGTATAACAAGAACGAGAAGTCCATACCCATCCCAAGGTTCAAACTGGTTTACACAGATTCGTCCGCAGTGAAAGTTTATCGGTTATGAACACGCTCCCCTTTTGAAATATGCGGAGTTACTAAAATACATTGTTGTACTACAATCATTCTTAATAGGGATATCGCACGTGCCACTTGAAAAACAGCTGTTTTAACATGGATATGCCTTATAATGCTTTTGTATGGTTGTTGCGATTCGAGCGAATTTCATTTCAAATTGAGCATGCACTTCTCGTTCTTGACTGTAGCTCTGTCTTTATAATGTAACAGATAAAATATTGGGTACTTTTTAATAAAACAAAAAATAAACTTTAGTTCAAGTATTACATAATTTTTTGGCATAAATAGGTAAAGTATATAAAGATAATTCTATACAATTCAATACTGCACAGAACGACTATATTTAAAAAATAGTAGTGCTCAACCTATAATTTGTTATACAGTGTGTTCATAAAGTTCTGAATCGTGTTTAAAATTCAATAGCCCAAATTACAGAAATAATATGTCTTATTCGGCTAATAGAAGGTGAAGAAAAGTTAACTGCATATTTTGGCTAATAAAGTTTAAATCAAACTAGCTATGGGAAGATACTACTACTGCCCAGTAGTTTCTGCTCACAAAAATCCTATATGTAAAGATGAAAACCTTTAAAAAAAGCTGAATATAAAGGGTAAATTATGGAGTACTACCTACGTATTGAATTTTCCTAAGGCCTAGTGTCTTCTCATAGCTATTATTAATTTAAACTTTGTAGACCAGACTATGGAGTTATCTATTTTAATTATACCATTTGGAAACTATCTGATACATCATAATGAATGAGTGAATTAAAAAAACCTATAAAAATTGAATGTTCATATAATTTTTACAAAATGGTTCTCAGCTTCAGTTGCTAAATTTTAAAAATGATACAGCTCTTTATGAAAAGTGTGTAACAGCGTATATTTAATAATTTCTAAATGGCCGTGCATCAGTATTAGGTTTTGTAGGGTTTCAAAGGTATTAATTAGATTAATTTGTAATTTCAATGCTTTGTGTTTCACAAAATTGATTTAATATTATAGTATTTAGGCAATTTCAAATTAGAAAAAACTATTAAATATAATACAAAACATAAAAAGGTCATCTAACTTATTGATTTCTTTAAGTGTAACGGATGATTAGAAGCAACTATATTAACATTTTTTACTATAAATGCCCATTCTAAGGAGTAAAGAAAACTAAATGTAGGTACATACTTAAAAATAGAATTTTTCAAAATATAATTAATGATTTGTAAAAAGTCAAAGTAGCAAGTAAAAATACAAAAAGCATATGCAGTATTTTTTATATAAGAAAACAATGTCAAATTTTATAAATTCAGTAATTTTCATTGATGATTTATTACAAGCTAAAAAAAATGAAGAAAATCGTAAATTATAAATTTTCCCTTATTAAAATAGTGTTATATAATATAATGTTTAAAGATAATTGAATTTGGTGCCGGTTCTAGTGTATTATAATTTGTTAAAATTTTGTATTTTCAATATTTATTCATTTTTAATAAAAACAGTTTTAAAATTATTTTGTAAGGTAAACTTCATTGATGATAATATTATGCTGTCACAAATTCATTGCTGCTATTACAATAAACATTTAGGAGGACGGGTTATGTGAACTATCATTGATGATGTACATTTATGACAGCAAAACCTTATTAACAATTATTTAAATGTAATTGTGATTATTTCCAAATAATACCAGAATCTACTAGATAGGTGTACTAAATAGGAACAAGGAAATTTATTTTATTAGATGGATGAAGAATATAGTGACTGATATTTCTTACAATAATTATCGTCCATTTCATTGAATACCTACAAGTTTAATCAATGATTATGGTTATTAGTAGTTTGAAAACATTTTAGTCACTTTATTAACACTACCAAACATTTGACTAACCATCAATAATAGGTTCAGCACCATTGATGTAAAATAATAATTACCACCAAGTAAAAGCATTTCACAAAATACATATATAGCAACACACAGGCAAAATTAAAAAAAGAATTATATAGCAAGCATGGGTGCAATATTTGCATCAAACGATAACAGTTGTCTGACATTTATACCAGAGCAAGTAGAAGTAGTTTGTATAATCGCTTGTGCAGGGGAACTAAGGATGGGGGATTTTGAGGAATCAGACTCATCTCCCCAATGAAAAACTGCATACATAGAAGTGGACATTCGCATATCTGAAAAAATAATAAAAAGAACCTAAAATATGAAATAAAAAGTTTGCCGCAAAGAACCGCAACATAGGTTATACAAAAATTGAAAAAACGGGTAATTAAAACGACCAACATCAACAGCATAAAAGACGAATAAAAATTAATAGAAATACTAATACTAACCTTCACCTGAACGTTCTAAACCTCCAGCTGAGGTAGCTCTTTTTTTACTTCCACCATCTAGTTCACGTTCTGACTGTCTTCTCGTAAGAGGAGCAGCAGAATACATAATATTTTGAGTGGAAGTAGCTCTTCTATGCCCCCAAAAAGAACTAGCACTTTCAGCAGGACCTAAAATGCGAGGTGTTGATGAACCAAACGCAAAGACAAGAGAACTTCGTTCATTTTTTCGCTTCGCTTCTATTCTAGCTTCTCGTTCTTGATTTCTTTTTAAAATTGATTCTAATCTATCACGCTCTGCTTCATTTATAGCACGTTTTCTTTCTTCTACTTGCAGCCGCCTTTCATCTTCTTTTGATCTTAATTCATCTAAGCGCTGCCTTCTTTCATGTTCCTTTTGTTCTTTAAACCGTTGAGCGGCTAATGCTTGATTTTTCATTTCGTCAAGTTTCTTTTGTCTTTCTTCATTTTGTCGTTCCTTGAATGTCTTTATTCTAGCTTCCCTATCATCTACTTAAAAATATAAAAAGTGTTAAAATAAATGTCTCGCTATTGTTAGAAGTATATGATGGTATCTAATATATTGTTAATAAATAATTAGGGAGATAATAATAAAAAACCACAGACACCAAAATATAAATAATATGTTACATATTATTTAACAAGACATGTCTATTTTACTATTCTATTCTACTAAACCTAAAATGTTATTAGAGTACGTTTCAGCTAAGAAGTACACATTAACGACATTGCGTAGAAAATTAATTTGAAAAAATGAAAGCCACTGCTTATGAAAGTCAGCTCATGTACGCAGTGACGTCAAGAGTTAACGCGAGCCCTTTAACTTAGTTCGGGCTACCCACCAATAAGCCTCCCACCTCCACCTCTCGACGCCCCTAGATGTACATTGTAGCACAAAAATGGATGATGGTATTGTGTACTAACTCAGTTGCGGTCTACAAAGTATATGCAGTTGAAATCATACTACTTTTCAGTTACGTCACTGATATGAAGCTTTTTCAATAAAAAGTGTCAGAAACGAATACAACTATGAACGCTATTTGCTAAAATCATTACGATTTTCACTGATGGTATAACTGCAAAGTATGGTTTCAACTGTATATTATATGCAAATATATACATCCACTCGTTTACTCCGCACTCCCCTTTCACAAAAATATTCACACACGCATAAGTAAAAAGATTTACGAGACCGTGCGTTACGTTATCCGCAATTTATGGACGTCACATTGCGCTATATCAATTTTCGTACATATCTTGTGGCAATACATTGTAAAGTTATGAATCGTGGATGTCTAACTACATGATTTTATAAACCTTTCTTTATATACACACCCCCGCATACAATATGCACAGTATCTATACGCTAGACTTATTATAATGTAGAACAAAAGCATGGTAACATCTTAATAGTTTATTTCTTGGTAAAAAGAAAACTGACGTCTTAAAAATTTTATACAACCAGTCCTAAATCTTATTTTAGTTATGGAAATGGACAATTTTTAATAAACATGGGCTTTTTGAAGAAGTTATATAAATAATATTCGTCATACGTCCAAATTGTATAATTTTTAAAATGTTCCAGATAGAAGGTATGAAAATTAAAACTTAATGAAACTATCAATTGACGAAATAATACAACTTCTCTATTAAATTTAGTAACATAAGAATGAGAACTTTTTAATAGGTAATCATATTTATGGCGGTTGAATATCTAATAACGTCATAATTAGAGGCGTAACAATATAGCGGATAGTATTAGCGTGCTATGATTCAATTCACTCTAGAAGATGCAATTGATATAAAGTGTGAAATGGGTTTTGCAGTCATTATTTTTGTAACAGAACTGGTGGAATAAATTACAGCAAACGTGTGAGAACAAGGAAATAATTGGAGAGTTGGGATGTCGGAAAATGTATACTCTCTAGGTTCCATATTTAACAAAACGCGATAAAGTTCAGCACCTCATCGTATTGATGAAGTAACTTAGAAATAAAAGTAATGTGATATGTTAGGAAAGTTGGTTATCGTTTTGAATCTGAATGGTTTCATCGTGATTCGGGAAACAAAGTCTAATTATAAGACAGTACTGGCATACTGTAAGTCAACATTAAATTATATTTCAAGATTTGACTGCAATTACCATGTTTTTGGATTTTAAGGAGAAAATCAAGGCCAATACAACCAGACGGCGAAGACAATCCTGAAAGCTGAAGTTTATGTTTGGGAAACTACGTCTATAAGATATTTCCAAATAAATTGGGTTGTGTTCGCTTACTTTTTTATTAAATAGAAAATTTTTTTTAAAAATTGTTCATTTGTTTCAGTATGACATCCATCAGAAAATAATTTTGAACAAAGAACATTCTAAATAACATTTATTACTAGTTGTATACATTATCTTCACGACCGTAGCTTCAAGAAAGCAATTGCTAAGTAATATGTTTCCATATTTTTGTTACATCCCATATACAGTGTGTCTGGAAATAACACCAACAACCACAAATTCTGGCCACCACACGATGACGATTCGTCGATTATAAGTTAGGTGAAGTATTTTTAGCTTTTGTGTTCTAAAGCGTCAAAATTGAGAGGTTTTTTAATTTTTCACACGCGCTATAATGATTCAACGTAACTTAACGAAATTACCTGTTTGTTTTTACAATTGTGTCAATCTTTTCTTAACGTATCAACGTAATTAACAATTTACAACACATACACTTTACTTTTTCTATGAATAAATTTTCTAAGTTTGAGAATTATTGTTTTAAACTACTCTTCATCCAAAAAAAATTCAACTGTGAACGTTTTTTCAAAAATTAACTATTTACGGACAATCAAGCGTTTTTGATGTCGCATCTGTCCGTTCAATATTTGTAATTTTATTACGTTTTGTAAGTTGTCGATTACTAGGAAAAAGGTCTTATTTTGACGGTTTATAACTAAAAAATTAAAAATATTTTACCTAACTTTTTATTGAAAGTCATTATCGTACACAGAGTGCTCAGTTTCTGTCGAATATTATTGGTAATTTTTTATTACAAACAATGCGTATGTTAAATTTAGCGCAATTTTATAATATAGACATCAGTATCGTGAAATATTTTTAAATAAAAACTGAAAAAGGAAAGATGTTTTTAATGTGAAATAACGGCGCAATAGTTAAAGGTAGAGTAACGGTGAATATTAATTTTTATCAAATATTTTAAACAAAATTTAAGACAATTTATAAATGACCTTAATTTTTTTAATTGAAACTATAGTTGAACTTGAGCTATTATTTCATTAATGTGCGGTTTGAAAAGTGTTACTTGGATAATTATTTTAAAAGCGTATTTTTCGCCATTTTGTAATAACAGCATTTTTATTTAACCAAGTAACATTAAACCATATGTCATTTAAATTTAATTAGTAACCATCATAAATTTAATTGTTTATGCGAAATTATTATATTAAATTTTGAAAATGGCCACTGTTTTCTAGAATAGGTACATATATGGTTTGAATCTTCTTACAATTTCATATTGGTATTTCATCAAAGTTTGCCAACAATTCATTTTATTTTTCTTACTCTGTATATTTTTATGCGTACCCTACGAAAACTAGTCCAACACGTCAAATTTGAATATTGAGTTGGCAAACTAACCGGACCTGCATTACCAACTCAATTTGAAAATGTCTCGAAATTGATAATTAATTTGTGTATGGTTACAATTATTACAGATAAATCAAAATTTGGAAACAAGAAGTTAGCACATCCCTTCTGATATTAATTTACGTTAGTTTTTTACGAGAAACAAATAGCAGTATAAAATTTTAACACGTCGTCATTTAGAGAGGTTTCCAAAATTGGATTGATAATGCAAGTCCTGTTCGTTAGTTAAGGTATTCACCCAATATAACGTCTCTGGACTTGTTCCTGAGCAGCACACTAAAAAATGAAGTGAATAGAAAAGAATTACATAAAATTGAATTGAAAAGTAATATTACTGCGCCCATGCAAAATATTTTGGTCAAACTTTGGAGAAAGTTGAAATTGAAATACACGTCGTTAATGTATTCGCGAAAATGGTGACAATTTTTATAATAACTATTAATGAACAATTAAAATTATGGGTTGGCGTCATTTAATTTAAATAAAAATGCTGTTATTACAAAATTTGGAAATAATGCAATTTTTATAAAGTTTAAAACTACATTAGATAAACGTAAAAATAAATTTTTTAAATAGCCCAAGACGAAATGTGGTTTTCATTTACAGCTTTTATAAAAGTTAATATTTATCTTTGCTCTAACTTTATTTATATTATTTCATTATTAAATTCTTCAATTTTTAACTTTTTTAGAATATTTCAATATATTGATACCTGAAAATAAATTTTAAAATTATGCTAAACTATGCTCGTAATTCCAAAATTTTTCTTATTTAATCAATTGTGCATTCTTTATAATAACAAACTTATCAATATTATTCGATGCAAAATGGGCATCCTGGATGCATGCATAGATTTTCACTTTAAAGCAGATTTTTTACATATAACGATTACATTTTATCTTTAAAAAACTATTAGATTAGTTTTGAAATATTTCTTACTTACCACATCAAAACAATATTTAAAAAAAATTAATAGAAAAGGATAAAATCTGAATTAGGAAATTTGCAAAAAAGAACCAAAGAAATTTCCCATCTGTTTATAAGTTTATAAACTACGCCAATAAATAGTTTTTTCTGATCAACTAAGTTTGTACCTCACGCCCTTAAAGTTATACTTATTAAAATAATGTAAGCAGAAAATTGTTAATATTCATATAAGCTATAATTAAAAGATAAATAAATAAAATTAATATTAACTAAATCAGTTAGAATGTGTTATTCAGATATACAACATACAAACCAAATCAAAAGCAAAATTAGTTTAATTTATATTATGTTTCAAGTGGTTAAGACTAGGGTAAGTTCTGGTACCTATACGATTATAATGGCACACAAATTTACCTTCTACTTCGGAAGAATCTGGTCCCACATATGCAAACCAATGCATACCTATAACGTCAAAATTGAATAAGATTTCTATTTTATAAACGTATTTTTAACTAATACCCTTAAAATTCTATATTTTTTTAAAATACCGCCTTAAAAGTTAAGTAATTAGTAAGCTTATTTATATTTATGTTTTAACGTGAAGGCGTTGGGAAATTGTAAGTCAATTTATAAACATTAGGATTTCAAAGGGCCTTTATACTAGACAGGGCAATTATAAATAAATAGAATGTATAATATTATTACTCTTCCTTCTAAATTTAAATAACCATTTCGGAACCCTCAAATTCGGAAATTGGTCTGTATGGATGTATAAGTCTGTAAACAGTATAACTCAAAAACTAAGTCTTGCTTGAGTGCTTTCTCTAAATGTGATTTTAAGAGTTTGGGAAAAAACAGGTAACCGGAAGTGACATTTTAGTCTTCAGGTATGTAGGTTTTTCAAAATTTTCTCAAAACGGTTTTAAGGATTTTCTTTAAACTTGCTATATTTCTTAAGCATTCAGTATTCTTTCACGCGAAATAATCGGTTTATTGAGGCAATTGTCTAAAT
>JAHWXV010219776.1:0-10520 GCA_024586415.1 Phrixothrix hirtus | reverse complement strand
CTTTAAAAACAAATAAACTAAATAATTGTCAAAAATATGTACTTTATGTACTCATTTATAAAAATATGATACTTTTTTAACTTGTGTTAAAAATATGTACAAAAACATAAAATATGTACCGAGTATGGACGCTGCTTTTGGTCTTACTGTACAATTAATTTACCTAGAAATAAGTTGTTCAATCTTAGAGTTATTAAACAATTAAAGACCAATTTGTTGTTTGTTTTTGGCTACAATTTAGATATTCAACTCATTACTTTCTGTAAACTACATAACGTGAGTAGAGAAATTCTACTACATAAATTTCATTGCGCTTGATTTAGATATCTAATAAGTGATGGCAACAATTAATTGATATCAAACTACAGTTTAAAACGATGTTTTATGTGAAATAATTTATTTTAATTTTATGAATAGAAAACTCTACGGGTATCAAGTTAGATTTATTTCGTTTGAATTATTTGTCTTGTGGCATATTAAAAACGCTGTGTCCGTGAAAAATTCAATGTATCGCACCGGATGTGTTGTGCTAATCCAGTTTTTATATAAACAATCACTTGATTCTTATATTTTAACCATAAGTTCTATACGTTTCTGTCTACTATTAATATATTATTCAAATTGAAAACGTACGAGGTATGTCCAATAATTGTATAATCTTGCCTAAACTTTTACTATGTCAAAGAAATTTTTGTGTGCAATTATATACCAAAACTATGATTATTCTGTTGTATAATAATAAAATGCAAAGTATTTCAATGTAATTTAATGTAACACTTCGTTAGGTTTGAATGAATGCTTTCAGGATTTTAACTGTTATTGTTTTGTTCTCGATCTCTTTTATTTGTTTTCTTTCAGGAGCATTATAAGTTTGGTGTTTTCACTAATATTAAATTTAGATTATAGATACTTCACCACTTATAACGAAAACTAATTGTATTTCCAAATTAATTACCGTCGTCTAATTTTCATTGTCAAACTACAAAAGGGTATTAGAAATTAGGTAATAATCGACAACTTGACGCTCCTATAGCAACGAGTTATTAACTCGAATTGCTTGATTAAGGATCAAGTCTACTAATAAATCTAATTGTCTAAATTGTCCACCCCACTCTAGGACACCTTGTTGATGAGCTAGTCAGCCCAGACAATTGCCATATATTTTATTATGATTTACGTGAATTAAAAACGTAACAACCCTTCCAACAATGTAGAATAATATTAGTTTTCCAATATGTTATTTTGAGATAATAAAATGTTTTTAATCATACACACTTGATTTTATAATATTTAAGTCTCATAACACAAACAACATAACACATTTTGGCATAAACAACAAGTTATGAGCTGTAAATCAGCATTCTTGCAAGATTATCCCCTGTCTAGTTACTAAAGCAGCAAGCTTCGAATATGAAAATATTTATTTTCATTTCTAAGTAGGAAAAACTGAAACATTTCGAAATATACATTTTTAAAGCAAAAAGCAGGTATCAAAAGTTATTTAAGAGATTCTATATTGTAGAAATACTTAAAAAACATTTATGGTCTCACCTGTAAAATTCAACTCATTCTCGTTACATTTAGACACATCAAATACATTTCAGAACTTATAAAGTGGACTTTGCATCAATATTTTTTTAAATATCATCTACGCTACTTTACTTCTTAAAATACTTTTAACATTTTCAAATAAACAATTCAATTTCCTTTCAATAGCCTCTGCAAAAATGTGCATGCTATTCACCATTTTCGACTACTAAAGATTTTGATGTTTTTGGGTACAATCTTACAAATTAATAAAATTAAATTGGGCAGAAGGCACAATGTTAATTCTCTTACATAAATGTAAATTATTGGCAGTTGTCAATTTTTTTATTACTTTCAATAAGGAAACGGCAGTTTGAAATTATTAAATAATTACTTCATTAATTGGACCAGGAATAGCGTGTATATTCTGCAAACTGCATGAAAAGTGAGCAACTTTAAATAAATATAAGAAACGAGAACACTTGTGGTTCAGGAGGCAATCTACAATCTACTTGATAGAGAGTGAAAAAGGTAACTTATATTCAAGTAAAGATGATTTTGGTCACTCATGGCACCCAAGAACTTCCGTAGTAAAGCATGTTTAACATTTGCCACAGAAGATTTTCCCTCCAACATCAACATTTGAACAGTGATTATGTATAAAACTTATTTATAAACAAAACTATTTTATAAGATTCGGAATTTTAATTTCCACGACCAGAACACGTAATCTAATACGAATGCTCATACTGTTACGAGGTAAAAGTGTTCAATTATGGCTTATACATACGATCATTTAAATTTCAGTTCCCAGTGGGCTATGAAAAAAAATTCATGCCTTAGCTTAATCCATTTTCAGTAATAATTATCTGTTAAATTGACAGTTGACATTTGTCATATTTTACACAACGTTTTCAAGAATTTAAAACGAAGAGTTCACATGCGTTGAATGTAATAATCATCATTTCGTACATTTATTGTAAATAAATTTCCTATTTTAATTTAATAATAAAGTTCTTTCCACCAAATTTGTTGACATAATTTGCAGGTTATGTATTGGCTTTAGTTGGAGTGCGTGTGCCTAAGGTACGCGCTACGGAAAAATTTCATGGCCTGCTGGGATCTGAAATGTAAACGATCGCATGTTATTTATTAACTCAATATAAACAGATGGAAGGCGTTAAAATCGCCTATCTACTATATATAGCTATTCATAAATGAATCATTAAATAAATAAACGTTACTAAATATTTTGTCATTTTCTTACAAGTAATAAACAAGATTGTAAACCTGATCTTGGCGTAAAGGAAAAGGACTATCTTCACAGTGGAACTGTAAAATGTGGTGCCTACTAATTGTGTGCTCTAAATTTGCGAGGAGACAAATTTAGGATCTCCTGTAAATTTCTTAAACCATTTCGATATCTTGAATTGTTTCTTATGTAAATTTAATAAATTTGCCCTAGGACAAAAAGGAATGAAATGTTTTAAATATTTCTCGGTCACAAAATAACTTTTGTTTCAAATCTGTATTTATTAAAAAGATTATGTCTGCTATTGATACAAAAGAATATAGGTACATAATTTTTTTATAACCAGAACACCCTGTGTCAAAATCGAGCTCCATTTTACTGTAATACACCCAGAGCATCATTTCCTTTCACCATTGGATACTGTTTAGAAGTCAACAGAAGTTATGTAATTAAATGCATGACATAAAATGGTCTCCAGTTATTCTCACACATTTGAATATTGTTGCTTAAGCTACATCTTTTGATTCTTCCACAAAAAAAATTAAAAAGAGGACTATATGAGAAAGTGCCCCATCTTGTTGTAAGAATAGCGTCTCCTTATCAGTAAGTGTCAAACTATTCATAAAATTCTCAATCTAAATATTTAAAATTTGCAAAAAACGTGCGATGTTAGGGTGGCATCTTATAAATGAGGCTCAATAAATCTAGCACCAAAAATGCGCATATGAATATTAAAACTATAACGCCATTGTACATTCTGTGTGATTTTAGCATATAGAGTGTTATATCTGTTAAAAATATTTACACTGCTTACACTAGTCTCGTCCGTTCAAATAGCGGCTATAATATTTTAAGAATTTTCTCTATATTTCTCAAAAACCACTAACAAAGATCTATCCATTCAACTAAATCACCCTATCGAAGGAAGTGTATTTTTCACACCTTGGCTATTTTAAAATATGTTAAGATCGAATTTTTTGGTATTCTAATTACTGGTCTTGGTTTAGTGAAAACACCGTACCTTTTTTGTTTGTTTGTTTGCTTTTGTAGCTGAGGGTTCGGGATACGAAATTTCCCTTGGCTCTCTTGGACTGGAACTGTTATATAGTCATTTCGCCATGCCTACTAGAATTTTGCCAAATCTGGAGAAGTTCCACCGCCAATAGGGATTTTTAACGTGCCTTTACGTTACATTGACACGGGACCTACGATTTTACTTCCTTATCCGAGAAGAAGGCATGTTTTGAAATTTTTCTCCGCCAAAAAATTTAGCGACTTCGATCGAGTTTGAACCCGTGTCCCTTGGGTGCAGAGGAAAACATGCTAACCACTACACCAGTCGGGGCCAGTAACACCGTACCTTAATTAATTGTTTTTCATTACTAAGTTGTCATGAATCGATTGTCGCCTTTCTGGATACCCATTTAAATATATGTTTCTTGCATCACATGTATTTTCATCTGTTTCCAAAAAACACTACCATATCAAATTTCGCATAATTTTCAAATATTTTAATTATTTTATTACTCAACTGATTTCATCAGAAAGAAGAGTACTTTATAACATCAAACAATATTAGCGACTTATTTTGAATTTAATTGTTTCAACGGCAAACTCAACCCATTGGTGTTCTTATTCATATTAACGATTTCTTTTATTTCATTTTCTGGGCGTATTAACGTATGATTGGCGCGTTCGTCAAGCCATGATCTGAAATATGTGAAAGGTAAAATAGAGATAGAAATTTAAAGAAAAATACTTTTGGCTAAAATAGATCATAAATACAAACATAAACACAAACAAAACGAATAATTGGAATATAAGGAAATTCGGCCATACGCATTTTAAAGCATGAGAGGTGAGAAACCACATTCTTGTTGGAAAGTCAGCTTTTGTCACTAATTTTTGCGAAGATAAAAACATTCTCAATTTATAAAAACTGCCGTACTTTATAAGAAGGGCAAGTATGGGTGAATGATAAACAACACCTGACGATTTTTGAAGTAATCTGAACACCGCTTGGTTAAAGATACACTCTAGTCATGCATGGAGTTTCAAATGACATGGTTCGATTTTGTTTTTTTTGTTACAGGTTGCTAATACACTTGAGCAGTGGTATCGTCTGACAGTGCACTGCTTGGAGGGTCCAGTTGAGATGGAGCATTGACCTGTACCGGAGATAATTTATGCTGTTGAAACATTTCTCAGAACAAATTCAGTCAGAGCTTTTAGCGGGAGTTTCGGCTACATTTTAATATACACAACGCTTTGTCTAGGAATTCTGCATTACTGTGTTATAAAATGACGTGAAGAACGTTCTGGTCTAGATACAATATCATCTAGTCGCCCTCAATCTGTCTATATGCCTGAGAATGTTAATCGTGTACGAGTCATAATCTTGCAAAGCCCAATAAGGTCAGCTCTGCGCCACTCAAAGCACTAGGCATACCTTCTCAAAGCCTCCATCTATATAAAATTCAGATTATTCATAAATTAAGAGAGCGAAATAATGTAGCCAGAGTTCATTTTTGCCACGAGCTTGGTGAATCTCAACCCTGATATGCTCAATTCGATTTTCATGTCCGATGAAGCACATTTTCATCTAATCGTTTAGATGAAAATGAACGTCATCGTATACGTGAACAAACAGAAATGTCGCTACTACGCTAAATGTAGCTCCCACTAGCTAGACTCATAGCCACTGCACACTTCAAAAGTAACGGTTTGGTGTGTATTGTCTACAAATGCAATAGTTGGCCCACCCTTTTTTGAAAATGAGAATGGTAATTCTGTGATTGTAAATCTGTACAATATTGCGAAATGCTGGAGACTTCTTTATTGCCATTTCTTGATGACATTCCTCTGCACGAAAGACGTAAGCCTTCGGTTTTAGAGCCATCCCTCACCTTACGATGTAAACGCTTAGAATGATGTTTCCCAGTCGCCCCATCTCACGGTATAGTGACAAATAATGCCCCTCTGGTCATCATAGCGCCAAACTTTCTTTTGTGGGGATTTATAAAAAGCAAGGTGTATGAAATACGACTGGAAACCATCTGGGAGCTGAAGCAGCGTATTCGCGTGACAATAGAGAAGATTTCATAAAACATTCTACGGCGAGTAATGCATTTTCTTCATACCAGGATGGAACAGTGTGCGAAAATCAGGATGGACATCTCACGCATATTATTTTACAAAAGTGAACAATGTCATTTGAAACTCCTTATCTTCTAACATGACCACAATTTATCTTTGACCAAGCACTCAGTGTTTAGACTGTTTTAAAAACCGGCAGATATTTTTGCCCCACCAGCACTTGAACATAGTTCACATTAATATCTAAGTTTGTAAATTCTTCACAAATTATCATATCTTCAGTTCAGAAAGAGCCATATCATAGTAGACTGCCTGTGAATCTCCGCTGGCATTTTAACCCTCTGCCAATAAAGATGGCAGTCAAGATGCCAGACCTTGTGCAGTATTATAGTGGATGGTGAATCGTTGATAATTATAATTTGCGTTCATAAACGACGTTTACATACAAAAAAAAAGGAAAAAAGACGATTGTGGATTCATCCTTTTATGGACCGAAGCACGCGTGGTATATTTGTTACTTTGTACGTATAGTGACATACAAAAATATAAGAAACAATCTTTTAATGACTTATTATTTATTTAATACTAATTACTGGCGATTTGCATAATCGGAAGATGACGTATCCCCACAGATTTTTCGGTATCGAAATTGTCCATTTGAACGTAGAAAAGGCAACAATAAACTAGACAATGCAACTCACTCACTGCTGCCATCTGAATGTGATGGATCTAATTTAATTTCTATATAGCAGCGCTGCCAGCCTGGCAGAGATGTCACAAAACGCGGTCAGCGAGGTCCGCGCCAGCAGAACTGCCAGGCTACCGGAGATGCCAGGTGTGATATGCTCAATTGGTTTCCATGTTGCGCTGCACTGGCAGAGATGTACTGGCGTCCTAGTGTGATATAGCCCTAAGTAATAAGAAACAAAATTCCTGTTCTACTTGTGAAATAAAGCATGCGAAATATGTTTTTAATTTTCTCGTATTGTTATCAAAATGAAATTTATGTAGATATGAGATATATGGGGCGTTCCATTAAAAACAACACAACGTTGGGTTATAACTCAAAAATTGAAAGCAGTAGAATAAAACAGCTTGCATCCAAATCCAAACTGAATAGTTTTCTACAGATATTACAAAGTGTTATAAACAAAAAAGTTATTGAGCGTCATAGAAAATGAGAAAAAATGTATCTTAAAATAATTGAGACATCGGAATGCGATTTTCAACATTTAGTATAAATTAAAATTTGATTCTTAGGCGCCTTAGCTGCCTTCTACCTATCTCTTTGGAAAGTAGGAGAAGCACCTCAAAAATGTACAATTTGAATCGCCCTGTGCATTATATAAGCAAGTTAGAGAATACCTATAAAACAATTTATTACTGATGTGATAATTTGACTTTTCGTTTAATTGAACTACTAAACATTTAGATAGTAAAAATTGCAAGTGTTACTTATAATAATAGACATAATAGAAATGTCCCAGATCTCAGCAATCTGTTGTAATCGTTTTAAAAAAAAGACACTATAAGAAAAAAGTTTACGTTTTGTGTATTAATGGATGATAGACAAAACCTTTTATAATTTAAGAATAGAAAATACAGGAGAAATGTGAAAAGATTTCTCAAATTGAAAATTCGAAAAACTGCCGAAAGTGAAATTATCCAGATTGTTCCATAATAAGGCCATATAGTGATGTTCCATCAGTTATAAACAAAATGTTGCTACAAGTAGAGCACTTGCTAGTTTAAATTCTTTTTTGCGATCAACTGATGAATCGCTAGTCAAGAGAAACAGATTAGGTGAATCAAAATATTCCAGGAGATAACCAGCCAATGTTACTCCATTAATTAAAAACCGGCTACCTTTGGCTGTTATTAAATCAGAATTAAAAATAATAGTACAACTGGAAAAAATTCAGAAGATACATTAGATACAAAGTCACCAGATTTAAATTTTAACTACAGATATTGCCCAAAAATCTGAGTGTAAAAAACTTCAGGATTAATTTAATATTTTCAATTACATAGCCAAGCAGGTGACAAAATTGGTGAAATTAAAGGGTAGCTTTCCATCGTCCAATCCAAAGTCTGCTAAGACTCTCAATCCAGAAACTGCTACATTAATTCAAAACAATTGAAACAAAACTTATTTATACAATGTTTTTATTCACAATCATGTACTAATGTACTCGTGCTGTTTTCTAACTTTCTAGAAGTTCGAGAGTGAGCAATTGTTTATTAATTTACTTTCCAACCAGTTGTAAAGTGCTTACTTTCCAGCCGGCAAATATGGTACCAATTGATTCTTAATAACACTAGCGCAGTGAACATCATCCATTTTCCTTTTACATCAATATACGTAAAGCATCGGCAACAGCCATTAGAATTACACTAAAAGAATTCTTATAATTAAAATATTTGACTTGGATTTGGACAGTGAATTAATACATGCTTCCGTGTATTGCTCTTAGGCAATTGAGGAAATTCCATCGATTATAGAAGACATCCCGAATGTTTTTCCATTCTTGTTCACTTCTCCACACTTGAAAACAAAACGATATACATATACTTTCATCTGTTTCAGAATCTCCCTGCAGATACAGTTATCAAGCAGATGAAGTGAACATGGATATTGTAGAGGAAGCTCAAAGTTCTGAGGAAGAAAGTGGTCAAAATTTAAAACATAAAACGATGTACTCCGAAAGAATGGAAATCATACCACCGATGCGCAGAAAACCTCGCCTTGTAACTGTTAATATGAGGTGTGATCAAAAGATACTATAAATGAAGGTTTATAGCAGCAACTACTGACGCTACATCCATTTGAAGTAATTAGTCCGATAGCATGATCCGTTGGATTAGTCAGTGTCAAGTTTGATAAATTGTGACTTGTCAATCGGCTTCCAGAGCAGGAAGAGTGAGGTCGTGTTTACCGTGTCTATCGCGCATCATGCATTTCGAATAACGCGTGAACACTTAGTTTTATTTTAAGTTGCAAAAAAGTACCAAAGAGGGCCATCAAATGTTAAAATCAGTATATGGCGATAATATGGTGACTCTGAAGACTATTTATATGCGGTATGAGCGATTTAAAACCGGAAACGAGTCGGTTGAAGAAGAGCGACGGTCGAAACGTCCTTCGACCTCAAAAATAGACAAAAACGATTCGTTGGAACAGGCGATTAACTATTCTAGCGCTTATTGAAGAACTGCATATCTTGTACGGGTCCGTGTAAAACATATTAACCGATAATTTGTAAATTGAGTGCGAAATTTGTTCCAGGCTTGTAACAGACGAACAAAAGAAAAACCGTGTGCGAGTTCCTGTCTGTCCACATCCACCGTACTCTCCATATTTAGCACCATGCGACTTCTGGCTTTTCACAAAAATAAAAACCATGATAAAAGGAAAACGTTTTGTCGCCATTCGCGGCATTGAGAGGGCCATGACGAAACAAGCCTTCCAGAAAGCTTGCAATCAAGGAATGAATATTGGGATAAGTGCATCGCTAGCCAAGGAGAGTACTTTGAAGGAAATTCATTCATTTGATGTAAAACTATTACTTTGTTTGTAATAAATTTATTCACCGTACTTTTTGATCAAACCTCGTAAAAAGTCAAAATCTCATGTAGTTTCAATTGAAAAAAGTATCGAGAAGCTTGAGAATAATGATGCTAGTTGCATAGATAATGATGGGCTTGACAATTTCGGAAAAAGCATTGCAATTTAATTAAAGAAAGTGCCCTTAGAAAGGGCATTGCATTGTCAAGAGAAGCTGCAAGCCATTATAACACAAGAACGTTTTTATCAGCTGAAATTAACAGCCCCTTTGTCAATTTTACCCGCATGTTTGGATAAGTCATACGTTTTTCAAGAGATAAGATCCCAAGGACACATTATGAAAGTGAAGATTTAAGATCTTTAACAAGCACAGGACACGTGATTTCAAAACAATGTGCTTTGCGAAATGGCAGTAATTTTCGTTTGTGTATTTTATATTTTATTTCAATTATGTTTTATTTTTAACATTAGTTTAAGCTTTTTGAGTTAGGGTAATTCAGGAAAAGGTGGGCTACCGATATAAAGTAAATTTGATGTATATATTCCAGGGAAATAATATGGAATTCTAATGTTGTATGAACAGCTGCGATTTTTCAAGTTGATTTGTATTGAGTTGGTGACAATTTTTATTGGTTCATATTTAGTGTTGAATAAGTTTTGCTGAAAGGTAGGTTTTTATTGATATTGTAACAAAAAATAGAAACAATAATAAATGGAAAATTCTAGAATCATCTAGAATGTTTTCTTTATAATAAAATAGGCGATGTAATGGCAATGACTTATTGCGGTAACCTATACCTCTCAATTAGTTAGATCAGCAATGAGTCATAGCGTTACAAATTATTACATCATTATTATGAGTAATATTCTCGAATATTCTATTACTATTGTTCTAGAATTTACCTTTCCTACATAAACAGCAGATTAAATTCTCTTAGTTTAGTTTTTGTTAGAATCTTGTGCTGTAAGCTAGTGTATACATAAATATAAATAGACATAAATAGAAATAAACGTTTGTTGAAAGTGCATTGTAAAATAAATATTAAAATAAATAAGTGTAGTATTAGTGAATATAAATAA
>JAHWXV010219647.1:0-21396 GCA_024586415.1 Phrixothrix hirtus | reverse complement strand
TTTATCGTAAAGTTAAAATGTCGTACTTTAATATGATGTAAGAATTTTTCTAATATTACTTAATAAAATCTAAATAAAACAACGCCTAACTTGCATTACTATTACGTTACCGTAAAAGAGTTGATTCTTCAACGAAATTTGGAGTAAAATAGCTTGTGTAAACAGTACATAAATTATTACATGTTATACCTTTTCAAAAAGCTTGCTTTATGCGATTTGAAATTACATGGAAAAATGTCCATAAAGTCGGATGAGACTTTTTTGGAAATGTTAGTATTGAAATAGTTTGTTATATGTATCAGCTCAAAAACTACTGCACTAATTATAAAATAATTATATTTTTAGAAAGTCTAATTTTCAAGAAGTAACAATTGCGAAAAATATTCCCACGGGAACGGACGGAAGTTAATATTAAATTAGTATTAATGATATTAATTAATCAGCACTTCCCATAAAAATACTTTTAACCAATGGTAATTAACTTCTACAGGCCTTAAACAAATGCTAGAATGCTTTTGGACGTCGTCTAAGAACGGCTCTCGTATCAATGCTGCTAACATCGATACACAAACGGTTTAATAATCGACCTAAAAGATTTCATGTGCAGCTGTCACATATGCCTTCTGCGGTCTGAATATCTGGTACCGCCAGCTTTTATGGCAGGAGCAACAAAATGCGATGTTCACGGGTTCTCTATGCTGGTCTATCTGATTCCTCCGTCGAGTTGCACGTTCAACTGCGACGGACAAATTTAGACGGGGCTCGCATAGTGTATGATTGTGATTTTCAGGATTCTTCAGTTACCTTATCGCCCAAGCTACTGTTTAACTGAAGGATAGTGTTTAACCTTCAGCGATGGTGCCCGTTGCCCAAGCAACGATGCCCCGTCGGCGAAAGCAAAAATGTTGAACAACTTCCAAGCGAAAACTAGATTCGTCGGCTCAGTTAAACATTTCAAATTATAGGTTGATTCATTAAGTTAGCCCCACCATGAGCGTTCGACTCGATGTTTACGGCTTCGCGGTTGGATAGCGAGTATGCCGGCCTGGCAATCGAAATCCCCGGTTTCGCGGTCAGACTCGAAGTCTTTACGGTTTTGCAGTTGAAATTGTAGTATATCGTGGTTCTCGGCTCCGAGGTTGGAGTCAAGGTATATCCTAAGCGTTCTTGCGCCGCTCTTTATATACTAGGACGCGGTATCTTTATTCCACTAGCGTAACTTACTTTCTATTTTATTCTTGTGCTTTACGATAACTTATTGTAGCATGTTAACGTTTAAAATGGTAACATCTTATTTGATACATACAATTACTTAACTGAATACATTATTTGTAGTTTATCTAATTCTAATTAGGTAACCTACTGGTTTTACAAACGCACGAAACGGTATCAGTTTTTATAATCGCGATTTATATGTTATATGTGACTCCTTTTGCAATATGTGAAGTGTCTGATGTAATCATAAATCGTTTTTTAAATGATTGGATTCAATTTCCAAACACTCAACAAAGAAGATAGGCAATTAAAGATGGTTTTCAGGAACTAACTGATAACTTTCCATATTTGGTAGGTGTAAACGGTTGTACACACATCCGAATAATTGCTTCACCAAAATATCGTCCTACATTTCCTGCAGAAAAAAATACTACTCAATTAACAAACAGAGAATTTTTGATAGTAAGATGATCATTTTATACATAAACGTTCGTTTTCCAGGATAAGTACATGGTTCTGCTCTTTCTCAAATATAAATTATTATTGAACATGCAAATGGTTTACTAAAAAGCAGATTTCGCTGGGTACATGGTCATACAGCCTTGAATTATGATCCAATAAGGGCTGCCAAGATTATATATAGTACTGCCGTTTTACATAACATGGCTTAACATGATGCTAATGAACTACCATCTGAACCAATAATGAATGTAAATCTTTACGCAATGTAATAGAAGATGATTGGAATAATGCAGCAATCAGAATTCTCACTTTATAAACTAATTTTATTCACCTATATAATTTTATAATATAGTGAACAATTAAAAAGCATATTTTAAATTGGAAATAGTACAATGTTTTTTATTTTACTTCATTGTTTTATTTAAATGTGTAATTATTCTTGCCATTTCCAACTGACTCTCTATTAATTTGTTTAAACATTCATTCCTCATGAATTACAGCTACATTTTCAAACATAAAATGCTGTGTGCTTCATTTTCTTTTGTATTGTTTTTTGCATTTCTGCGTTATTAGAAGACATATTTGATGTACCAGATGGTGTAGTCTAAAAAGTAAATAAATTTTAGTTAAGTGTTGTTTACATTACTTTACATTACCTCTCTTTCAGCAAATAGGTGAAAGTACTAATAATTGGTAAACCTTCAATTCTTAAATTAATACTATCCGTTTGTACTAAATTAGTTTCAACTTCTTCAAGCTATAAAGAAAACATAATTGTTTTGATTTTTAATACATGTTCATAAACTTACCGTAAAAATATTTTCAATATTTGCTATAGGTAAAATAGGGACATTAATTTGTACTCCAGCTTCTGGTATATCTGGAGCATCAGATATAATAATTGTAGATAATAAATTAAGCAGCCGCTATTCAGTGTCTGCGAGCTCTTTCACTTGTTTGGGTCCACCACCAGTGCCTGTACCTTCCCTTTGCAGGTCGCTTGCTTTTTTTGTATTTTTTTGAATTCCTTAAAACATTAAAGAAAGTATGATAACAATTTCGAAATGCAAAACTTAATTTATATTTATATGTTCTTATTACCTCTTTCCATTCTTTGACAGTTTTTTTGGCTCTTTGTTCAGCATTCAACAAAGTTGCTAATTCTCGCCATATGATATTGACTTTGTCAATTTGGATTTAATTTATGTTTTAAAAGAATAGGATTTTGTTCCAAAAAATCTACAAGAACACCTTTCTGAACTTTTATTATTCGCGAAACCCTAGTGCTTTTGAACATTCTGCTAAATTGTTAAATTGTACCATCAACACCTAATTAATGTTTTAAACGTACCGGTTAATATTCTTTTGGATAGTCTACTAAGCTGTTAATTATATTATTTATGAATACTGTCAAAACCTAATTAATGTTTTAAATGTACCGACTAATATTTTGCGAAGTAACAACTAATCTTTATTAATACAAGCGCTTCTGTTAATACTGAAATTAAAGGCTAGATTCGTTCTTTGGTAAAAGTCATACTTCTTTTGCTCCAAAATTATATTAAAGAAGTGTAAGACCAGAAACATAATATAATATTAGGCAGCCTAAAGAGTGTATGCATTACTTTACATATCTTATACTAATACATTATATAAAAATTTCTGTTTCATCTACTTAGCTACACATATTTAAACAATTCATGATAATTATTACTTGCCACCACTATTCCACCGCTAATAATAATGTATATTAGCTACTTTGTGTATATCGTGTCTACAACCGCCGATGTTATGCGAACATTTTAACGACCAACGTTACAAAAACCAGTAAATAAGAATGGTGTTAAATCTCTACTTACAATTAAAGTATACGTTAAAAATTGAAATTTTAGCGACAGCTAAATTTCTAACGTTTTTGTTAGAGAATAAAGCTTTATATCTGTTAATTTATTTAGTCTGACCTCAATTCAATTATTTATAAATCACTAAACAATATTTAAACGTCTTGCAGTTTGAAAAATGCGTATACTCGGACGCCATATAGCACAAAACATAACAGATTAATGTTAGTTATTTATTGCTTCATATATGAAGTTTTCTTTTCTAATCTATTAATTTACCTTCTGTCTTTATTCGTTTATTTTAATATTCTACGTTTTTGTTGAATAACTGTTTCTATGTTAAACGTTTATTAACTAATTTTAAATTGTGATCGCTTTATTACTGCTTCATACATTGAAGGTGTATAATTTTTAGATGAAAACAGTTGAATTAGAGAAACTCAACCTTATAAATGGATTTTCCACTTGCGATGGTTCCACTTTTGTTTCCCAGTGTTGGAATCTGTACTGCGATTCATACTTTCAGTCCCATTTCTTAAAATGTGACAGTAAGCAGATTGCTTGGGCAGGGGAATTTCTCTTGGATTCCAACTACACGCCAGAATCTTGATACCATTGGCACAAAACACTACTTTTAACATGTTATGTACCACTCGCCAGTTAAGCTGACCTGAACTGCAGCCCAGTTTTCGTATGGTTGACTTTCTCACCGTAAACGGCACAAATTTGTTTCCGTGGGTCCCATAATACCGTTTGTAACTCCTTATAACGCGGATTTTGATGTAATAATGCATTTATCGCAAGATAGTAAATACGGCGTACTCAGTCACACAACTTCTGACCCTTCTTGTTGTATTTTTTCTACGCCACGATGCCTCTTTTGAAACTCGACCGCGAAGTCACGGGACATTCAGACATATTTAGCGATATAGGGGTACTCATGTGGCACATAGAACAGATTTCTGTATGGTAACCCCAAATCGATCGTTTTGCAGTCCATAATAAATTGACATAAATACCATAAATGAATGTTCACTGTTCTTGAGTTTTAATTTTATTAATTTAAAATGGTTTGTCCTTTGTTCACGTTCTTCCTGTTCCAATTCTGCATTCCTTCCAGCGTATTGTGTTAACAGATTTATGTGAATCACTTTGGATTTTCCTCTAGGAAATTTCATTATTCAGTAGATTACATTGGCGTTTTTTACTAATTTATACGGACATTTCCAAGGCCTTTGTTATTTGGGAGATAAGTTCGTCATGACTGAGGCGGGTACAAACAAACCAGTTGATTGAGTTGAAGTGCTCCTGCTTTGGAACTTACATCATAGTGGAATTTCTTCTGATCTCTGGCAATCTGATTGTTGTTTCGAACTCTTTCGTGAATTAAGTTTCTTCCGAAGACGTTCAGCATATTCATTTTCAGTAACCTCCTCCTCTCTAAGCCTGCTACCAACCGCTAAATCACACGGTAAGCTAATTTTGTGCCCAAGAAACGCTCTAGCTGGGGGTCTTTCCTATCGTTTAGTTTACATCTGATCTATATTCCATCAAATACAGATGTAAGTACCGGTCCAGATCACTTTAATGGTTTGAGGCAACTTTTGAGGAATATTTCCCTATTGTTCGATTCATGTGTTCCACCACTCCAATTAAATAAGTTATTTGCTAACATCTTTCAATTAAACAGGTACTTTTACTGATATAGTGCAAAACTACACAAATAGGTTGGCATTAATTACACAACTTTTTTCCTACACGTCTAGTTTATCCTTCAAATTTTATAGCTAGTTCTCTTGTATTTAGATACGTTTTTACATATTCTTCCAATAGAGGACGTAACTGGTTCTCTTTACCTCTTGCAGAACATATATTTTCCTTTTTATTCTAACATATAGATTCGCGCGATACACTTTGCCTAACACGTTTTACTAGCAACAGCTTTCCCTTTAAATGTGAGTTAAAATGTATGCTTGAAAGTTTTAAGTTTCGCATCCTACATCTGCAAAAAAACAGCTTTATCACACTGATGTATATTTAAATATTTATATCATAAGAATCTTTATTTATTCTTAAAGAATGTACTAATTATATATAAAAAGATAATAACTAACAACTTATTCTATAATATTCATATAATAAAATGTAAAATTCTGAAATTAATTTAGTTTTTACATGTTATAATCTCTACAAGTAAGAATGAATTGTCCTCATTTTACTTCCATAACCTTGAAACCTTAAAATAATACATTATTTGCTTTATTTTTATAGTATACTATCCGTGGGGAGAACTTCTCGTAATGACAAAGTAACAAAATTTCCAGAAAGGCGCTTTTAACAATTATATTAAACAACACAGTATATTTTAACCTATATCTTTTTTATAAAACCTATTTCATTTCTTTCAGGCTTAAAGAATGTTATTTGTGTAATCGTGTTTGTTAATTTAGCGAAATACGCTTTTCCTTCTGATGCTATATATTATCTAAGCATATTGTATGTTTCGCTATAAATTTTGTACGAACGGAATTAACTTTAATATAACATCCGATTTCCTTTAAAGACACATTGTATTTTTTCCAATAACATTGAAATTTTACTAAAGGTACTATATTCAGGGGTTTTTGTACCTGCATATCTGCGATATGTTATAAAACTAGCACTGATAACTTTACCGCATTTTGAAATACTTCCATTGTTTACTTCTAGTCGCCTTGATACTCACGCATAAATTTTAAATATTATATGTTGTAATGTAATAGCTTTAAATTTCTTTCATGATTGTAATGCTTTCTTTGTGCAATGGTAACAATTAATATTAATTGATAACTATACGACAATTTATAAGTACATTTTTAAAAATTAAAATATCATCTTCAAAATTTAATACAAACTAATTCATATAGACAAAATATAAGTTTAATTTTATTTTAACAACAAACGTCGGTGCACATATCTAACTTATGAAAATTGTTGTTTGTATGTTTTTAGTTTTTAATAATTTAACAGAAGTAGTGAATATACTGAAGTTTTACAAAAATTTTACATTCGTACTAACACATTCATTTTTAAATTCAAAGACGTTCGATATCTATAAGTATGCAATTACAATTTTATATTACTTACGGCATATTTTCTTAATGCTATTAATTTTTACAACTTAAAGTCTAACTGTTTATGCGTATAAACCAACGCAAATAGCATTTTAGTTTCTCGTATTAAAATATATAACAACATTTCTATTGAAGCCAATAACAGTAATGTTTGGTGTGTAAAACATGAAATTTATTTTTCCAATATAAAACGTAGTACTCTTTTATCTACGTCAACGAAATCGCGGTTATAGTTTCTTTGAATCAAACGTAATAACTTCTGTTTTCAAATCCATAACAGTTATTTCAATTAAATTATACAGAAATGACATAAGCTAGACTATGAAATAAACAATCCTTCCCCATGAAAAAATAACTAAATAGAAATTTCAAAGTAATACTAGAAACTTTTTTTAACTTCTTACAAGTTCTATTACTTTCGCACCCGTTTATTTCTAAACCATTCCAACATATTTTCTCCTACATACACATTAAACATAAAAAATGCAGCATATTACAATATTTTGAAAATTATTTCAAATACTCACCTCTATTTTTCATCAATCTTGCGTAGACCCGTTCTATATTTAGCCCTCCTGTCCTATCCATCTATCTCACTTACTATATTACTGCAACCAATTTCAAGTTCAACTATTGCCCTTAT
The DNA here is from genome assembly GCA_024586415.1 of Phrixothrix hirtus. Classification (NCBI taxonomy): domain Eukaryota; kingdom Metazoa; phylum Arthropoda; class Insecta; order Coleoptera; family Phengodidae; genus Phrixothrix; species Phrixothrix hirtus. The sequence continues at coordinate 14,122 of JAHWXV010219647.1, read as the reverse complement.
TAGCGTAATCAATCAACATATGAAAATTACTCTAAAATTACTATGCAAGTACATAGTACATAGTACATACATGAAGGCACGCCATTTTATAACTTTGCCTCTTGCTACTCGCCATTCTATAGCTTTGATTCTTACTATTCAATTGTCTGCGCGTCATTTTATAGCTTTTACATTATATCATATGCTACAACAAGACGCCCTCCTACTCGCTACTACATACTCTGTATTACTAACATGTGGCCATCCCCCACTTAGATAAGCCTACTTAAATACTGCTTCGATCACGCCCCGTTCCCACATTCGCAAAATCCACCCTTCTTGCTCCACTACAATCCCACTCTTTATGTTCATCCTAACTAAATTTCGTAAAGCTCACTACTAACGATCACACTCTGACCCTCTATCTCTCTCGTTCTCACTATACTACAATTTATTTCTCTTGCTCTCCTACTTTCACTTTCATATTGCCAAGGGCGGAAAATTCTACCTTTTCTCAACCCGCAGCTGTCGCTTTCCCTCACCATTGACTATCCAGAACGTTAGTTGATATATTAATTTTAAATAATTATTTGTTACAAAATTTAAAAATGTTTCTTTGCTATTTTGATACGGTTAGTAATGTATTTTTGAATATTAAGGTATTAATCCTAATTTTTTAGGTTGTGATTTGAGCTAGTTACATCAGTCAGATGTCAGCTTAAACTAAGGGCGTAATTATTTTGCACAGGAGTGATTGAAAACTAATTAAAAGTGCATAACTTCTCGCTATTTATTGTAATGATTGCAACCACAATATTAGTTTTCATGATGTTTGTATTTTAACTCATTTTTAAAATCATAGTGTAAGGCTTTTTAAACATTTACAATATAAAACAAGTTAACAGATATGTTAGTTTTAAACCTGACACAAATTAGCCTAGTAGTTGTTACACTGTTCACTTTTTATAAACTTGATTTGATATTGTTCTAATTCCAATGTTTTTGTGCTTAACAATACTAATAATTTTGTTAGTTGCCACGGTTTTTATGTGTTTGGTTTTACGAAGGTAATTTAATATAGCACTAGGTATATAGTAACGTTTTCGATTTATACATATGCCATAATTTATTATTATACTTATACTTCTTGTCCTGAAAAAGTGAATAACCATTTACGCAAATAGTTATTTTAACATTCTAAAACAGATTATATTTGAATATTGGTAAATTATGGTTATTTGTTGTGTTTAGCCTAAAATAATTGAACATATCTAAATATTCTAGTAATATCGACTCCTTTATAACTAGCGATACATTAGAATAGGTAGAACAATGGTTTTGAATATAATTTCCACAACTCTACTCGGTACAAACTTTCCCTATCTATTAATAGTTTAAATGTAGAAGGTATAGTATAGTTTTATAATTAACCGAACAGTTATTGCTGTTGATTGTAAACAATTTCGTGTTTATTATTTACATTAATTTGCACATTCGCTCATTAGAAACAAAAGTTTTGCATTAGACTTTATCAAGACACTTTCATTGTTTAGACGTTAAATCGTAAACTCGAGTTGTTTTAGAGTTCGCTATACGCAACTTGTGGCTTATTACTTTAAGTTGTTCTGGGTACTTTATTCAGATCTTTGTTATTCTTGTAGTGATGGATGTGTTGAATAATATCGCGTTGACTTCAATTCAAAATTAGGCATCAACGATGTATTTAATTACAGTTTTAGTATAGAATTGAGCGGAGTAGTTTTAACAATTGGTAGAATAGTTACAATATAGAAACTTGATAAATTAGAGTTTGTCAAAGTAAAAAATGTTTGTCGTGTGACTAGAGATCAATTAAATTTATTTAGAAATAAAGACAAATCGATCGCTTGTAAATAATACGTTAGTAGCTACGGCAGTATGGCTCGTATTATCTCGCATTTCTGCTTTTTACACACTCGTTCTTTGGTTTTACTTTAGTAAGTTCTACAATTTATAATTTTAGACAGTAATCAACTAGCAAAAGATATTAAATATATAAAATATTGAATTTACTTGATCTACCAGGATTTGAAGATATTATTCAAGGTGTATCAAAACTAAATCGCAATACGACAACGGTAGATAGTTGATAATACATAGTATATCATCTTAAAAATACATCTTCTAAAAGGCACAACTTTCTAAATAAATGAAATGAAGAATAAGCTGTACAGCGGCAAATTCGGTCGTTCTTCTGAAAGAATATATTGTTGAATATCTAAAGCACAATAAATTTAAATAAGCAAATTTGACCCTGAACAACCGAACGAATTCACTATTATTGATAATTTCCCTAATTATAATAAAATATCATGAACAACTACGAATAATGGTACGAGGCGCACTATTTATATTGTGCGTCTTGGCAACACCTCGTATTTAAGACGCCATCTAACATTCGCAATGGAAAATTTGACATGCTTGAATTTAACCTTATTCAGAACATTTTGATGTTTAAGCGTGATTAGTGGTGTAATAATGATTTGAAAATGACGCCTTAGCGTAAAAATAGAATTAACTCGTCAAAATTTTCGTGCGATGATTTATTACGACTTCCGACGCGGATCAGTTAGACAAGAGTGCATCGATCAATTTACTTCCAATTTTGGTGATAAAGTCCCATCCTTTGCCACTGGTAAACGCTGGCATAACGAGTTTAGTTGTGACCGCCGTTCGCTCTCCGACAAAAGTGGCGAAGGTCGTCCAAAATCAGTTGTTGTGGCAGAAAATATTGATGCTGTGAACAAAACCCAACAAAAGTTGTTCGCGCTCGAAGCACTTCGAAATAAATGGTCACCTGTTCTTTCAAAAAAGCTAGTCATGTGGATGCAATACTTTTACAGGTATGTAAAACGGTCATTTCCAAATGGTACATCACCATTTGTTTGGCGGAGGTCTTCAAGGAAATAAGAAAAACAAACAAGCGCCGTAGGATCACTCTGCACCACAACTGTGCGAGATTTCACACATGTCGTCTAACAACCGATTATTTGAACACTAAAAAAAATCAAATTAATGGGTTATCCGCCGCGCACTCCTGATTTGGTACCCAATGACTTCTTTTTGTTCCCAAACAATTGTTCAACAATAAGTTGCATGGACAACGGTTTTCATCGTGAGAAGAAGCCGCAGATGAGTTAAAAAAAATGTTTAGAGATGTCTCAAACAGAATGGTAAAAATTTTTTGACAATTGGTTCGAAAGAATGCAAAAGTATATAGATCCTAAGGGGGAATGTTTTAAAAAACAATGAATCAATTTTTAATGATAAATTACTGTTTCTTTATTATTAGGGTTACAATATAAATAGTGCCCCTCGTATAGTTTTATTTGTTCTAATTAAATTTTGTGGTTAGTGTAATAGCGCTCCCGATTTGTATGTACTGTACGGGCGTGGTTCATATTAGTTGCTTTCCATTTATAAAAAATAGTATGAAAACTAGGAAAATTGAAAATATTTTACTTTCAAATCGGAAACACTATAAGTGTAATATTTTACGCACACGATAGATGCTTTTTGAATGGGTATAACGTTGAATCATAAAAGTACGAACAAACACTAGTTACATCTTGTATCTACTATCCTTCCTCCATATCAAAAACTTCCGAGAAGATTGAAGATGAAAGTAGTCCAATCCTTTTAATCCTGCTAATCTTCGTCCCTGAATGACTATATTTAAATAAACTCATAATAAACCCGAAACCCAATACATATTCATTGACTTTAAATTAACAACCACTGGTGAACTGCGGTGGTAGCTTTAAATGGGCGCTGCCACAATTCTGCATATTTCAGGTTTATAACGGAAAAGGTGTTATACACAGTTTGTTGAATGAAGTAAATAAACTATGAACAAGTAGGAATTTTAGGATGTTTTAAATTAAAAAGTTAAGCATTTAAAACTATAAACTATAATTTTTGAAAGAACATTTGAATAACTAAATAACAGAACATATTCAATAAAACTTACTTTCGAATTGAGTTTTTTAGAAATAAAAACAAATTAAAAGTTGAAGTCAATTTTTATTATCTAGTATGGAGTCTTCCTCAAAGAATTTTTATGGTGCTTTATATTAAAATTGTAAAATTAACCATGTCTCAACAATATGCACCGCAATGTCAAATACTTATTAGCCCCTAATGCACAACTTCATTAACATTTTAGACTTGTATATATCTACAATATCAAGTACAATCAAACTTAAGATATTTAGAAATGATGCTCATACTAACCACTCTATAGGTTAGTACTCAAATCATCATATAATACACAAGAAAGATGCTTACAATAGTCTGTTTTACAGACTTTTCCATACACCCCTTTCAAGAAAAGATTTCTGTAAAGAACTTAACATAATATTCCAGATGGCAGAAAGTAACAACATTCCGTTCAGTATTACCGGTAATATCCATAAAAATTGGCATTTAAAACTTTTAATAAGATTAAATACATCCCTGACACCATGCATAAAGGAGTTCATTGACATTCAATCTATTCGGTATATAGGAGAAATAACTTACAATATTTCCAATATTTTTAATTCAATTTATATGAGAACTGGTTTTATAGACATACCTAGCATTTTTCAATTATTAAACAGAAATAATAACTAACAAACTTTGCAACAAAATAGCAGTACGTACATCATAACTGGTGAATGATGCACACCATCTAGCGGCAAATCCATATACTGTAGAAAAATTGGCAGGAAATTCGACATAAGATCCAAAAAACATAAACATCTAGCTCTTATTCAAAAAGAAACTGGAACCTCAACCCTCACCAAACATTTAATAAAGTTTAATCACATAATTGACATCAATAACAAACAAAGTAAAATAATTTTTAAAACTAATAATAACAAATTCCTCAGTAATTGTGCAGAAGTTTATTATATCAAAAAATGTCTACAATTACAAGATAAGCACTATTACAAACTCATAAATGACTTCATTACTAATAGCTCTGAATTATATAACAAAGTAATCCAACTTATATTAAATAGTTAACTAAAAATTAAATAATTTATCGGATAATTCTCACAACATTAATAATTTTTCAAAATATCTGTTTCTTTGTAAGTGTAATAAAATCACACACCCACATACACACAAACACACGCCCTACACCACAAATAAAACATAATACCCTTTACATTTACTGATTTGTCTGTTATTTTACGTTTTTGCCCTGTAACCAACACTTTATTTACTTTCAAAGTTTATATAATTTTATCACTGGACAAGAAATATTTGGAAATATCATCAAACAAGATTCATTTCTTTCAACTCTTAATTTATATTTAGAAACCTTTCCTAACATTAGCATCTCAAGACTGAAATATATTTGACATGTTTAAGAATAATGAACTAAAAATCGCAATTAATTAATAAATACCATCACCAATTTTAAATAAACAAAATTACAATATCAACAAAATGATTTAAAAAAACCTTCTACTACTTCATTACTTTGTATCTAACATGAAAACAAAAACATTTAAAATACTACAACTACCTTAAATTTACCATGCAACATCTATAAATTTATAATAATAATAAAAAGAGATATACTTCAAACACTTACAATTAATTAATTATGAGTATAGCACCACCAAAGAGTCAAGTAAAGGAATTGTATGTATATGTGCTAATTACTGATTGTTTTTTAAACCGTAAGTTTTTTATAGTTTATTTAAACAAAGCTTTTATATTTTATCTCTTTGTAGCTTTTAATTATTTTACCACGCATGGTTCAAAGTGAGCGAGATTGACTTTAAGCGAATTTGCTAAAGCGCATGTAAAGAAGTATGAATTCGTGTTTCCCCGGCTAATCTGGGTTCGAATGAAGATAGGCATCAGGAAAGTAACGATTGTAGCCTATTATACTCCGGTGAATGGTATAACCCGTATGAATGTGAAACCTTTTGGATAGAGTTAGAAGGGGTACTTAATGCATGTAACGTGAATGGTAGAGTGATTTTTACCGGGGAGTAAGAAGAGAAAACATAAATCGTGTAATTGGCCCTTATGGCGATCCCAGAACGAATGAGAATGGGGAAGTGTTAGTTGGGCTATGCTAAGAAAACGTCATGTTTGTTTCGAATACGTCGTTTAAGCATAAGGATATCCATTTGTATACGTGACAAAGAAGAGAGTCTAGAATCATGATTGATTTATGGTTTATGATGAAAGGTTACGTGCACGAGTGATGAGAGGTTATGAATGTGGGACGTATCATTTTCTGATAATGTCAGGAATCGAGCTAGGTAAAAAGTGGGTGTATAAGAAGAAGGCTGTCGTAAGGAAGACTAGAGTGAAAGTGGAAAGATTGCAGAAGGAGAATGTGAGAGAGGAATATGTACAAAACCTATAGAAGAGAATGTTGTCAGAAGAATCTGAATGGACGTGTAAAATTGGAAAAGGTGGCATTGAATGTGCATGAAAGTGGTTGAAAGGCATAGTGATAGAGCGCGCAACTAAAGTGTGTGGAGTGAGCACCATTGGAAAGTCAAGTCATGGTGCAATGATGCTGTGAAAGATGTAGTAAAGGAGAGGAAAGAAATATAAAAAAGAATAATTAGAACCAAAGATGAGAGGAACTGAATGGATCTGCTGAAAGCGTATCGCATTAAAAAGAAGCGTGCACAGGAAGCTGTGAAGGAGAGTAAAGAGCGTCTGAGGGTGAAGGAGGGAGTAAGAATGCAAAACGATCTTGACGGTAATAAACGATTATTTTGGAAGTGGATAAAAAATTTGAAGCGGGGTGTAAGGAACCGAGTATACAGAATACGGAATAGCGAGAATGAAATAAAGTGGGATGAAAGTAAAGTGATATTGCGTTGGAAAGAATATTTTAAAGGGCTGTATGGCAACAGACAAGTGTGAATGTCGCGAATGCTGTAATTAATAAAATCCAAGAGAACGATAAGGGTATAGGCGAAGAAGAAGTACGAAATGAAATAAAACAGCTTAAAAATAGGATGGCTGCTGAAGTAGGTGAAGTTACAACCGAAATATTAAAGTATGGTGGTATACGACTAGGTGAATGGTTGTGCAAACTATTTAATGCTTGTTTTCAATTAGAAAGAGTTCCAGAGGACTGAAAAGGTGCTATGATCGTGCCTCTATACAAAGGCAAAGGTGGTAGATATGAATGCAAGAACTATAGAGCTATAAATTCATTAGGTGTAGCTGGGAGGTGTTTAGTAGAATTATAATTGACAGAGTTCGTATAAATACTGAAAGGAAAATATGCAATGTAAAGTGTAGGTTAATGCCTGTGAAAGGGTGCGTGTATTAAATGTTTAGTTTGCAGCAAATGGCTGAGAAGTGTTTGCATGTGAATGAGAAAATGTATTGTACATGCGTGGATTTAGAGAAAGCGAATGATTGTGTGAATATATGCAAGTTATGGGCAGCTCTGATGGAGTATGGTGTAAAGCAAGAACTACTGAACGCAATAAAAGCAATGTATGACGGAAGAAGAGCGTGCATGAGAGTGAACGGTGCGGTTAGTGAGTACTTTGAAATTGAGCAAGACGTGAGACAAGGATGTGTGGTGTTTTCTTGGATATTTAATATATTCATGGGTCAATGCGTAACAAGTGCATGTGAGGACATGCGTGGTATAGATATAGGCAGCGAACATATGAAAGTCTGATGAATGCAGATAACGCAGTACTAGTATCTAAAAATATGAGCCAAATGCAACGAATGTTGAATAAATTTGTAGAAGTGAGTGAAAGAATGATCTGAAACTCAATAGGGGCAAAACATAGATAATGGTTTTCAATAGGAAAGCTGAACCAATAATTGAGCAAGTGGATAAATTTGCTTACCTTGGCATACTGTTTGAGAATGATGCGCGAGTAGATATTAAAATTGAAAACAGCGCCAATGAAGGCAGGAGAATAATTGGTAGCATGAGGTCAGTAACCAAGAGTGAACAGTTAAGTATGGAAGCAAAGAAGGCTGTGTACAATAATGTATTTGTTCCAAATGTTTTATATGGTAGTGAGACTTGGGTATGTCAGAAGAAGCATATGAGTAAAATAAGCGCCGTAAATATGAGGTACCTAAGAGCTGCATGTGGCAAAACGAGACGTGACAGAGTAAGAAATAAATGGGTGATGTATACATGCGAGGTGAAGGAAATACTGGCTGAACTGTACGAAACAAGCGCGCTATGATGGTTTGCACATGTAAAACGAATGAGTAATGAATGCTTAACAAAGAGAATATATGAGGGTGGTATGAATGGAAAACTAGGTAGAGTAGCTGAATATGATTGAAGAAATTGCAAAAGGAAAGAAAATAAAATACACAAAGAATAGGAGAGCTTGCCAAAAACGTGGTATGAATTTAATGGAAGCAAAAGATGTGTGTAAGGACAGAAAGGAATGTAGAAAAATAGCGAATGGGTGATAGCAGAGATAGTAGGGTTGGTGGGTAATGGTAGGCTGTTATGGATACTGTATAGTGCTGGGAGTTGAGGTAAAAGGAGGTAGTAGTGAGAGGGGGTTGGTGCATTGGTCCATGTAATGGTTGAGAAGGTGGATGCTTGACACTGGGTTTTGCCTACCCCGCTAATAGAATGGCATGGGTGGTAATAGTAGTGGTAATATTTTGCATACCGGTGATGATGATCTAGGAACTTTTAATTCTTTCATATTTTATTAAAAAATGAAAGCGTTATATACTTTTTATAATCAAGACATGGTTAATTCTACAATTTTGATATAAACCACCTGAACAATTCTTTGGGGAAAACTACTTATTAAGTAATAAAAACGAACTTTCAACTTTTAATTTGTTATTATTTCTACTAACCTTAGTCTACATCCTGAATATTAATAATGGATGAAATACAATATTTACTTCGGAATTATTAAGATCTTAGATTATACGATAGTTGTTCTATAATTCGGTTGACCATAGATTTTCCTTAATCTTATGAATCTACGTAATCATTCTAAATGTGGAATTCGTTAATACGATCGTCTAATGAATATTTTAACTAGTAAGGTGCGTGATATTTTGTAGCCTACAAGTACTAAGTATTAGTACATTGCTATTACGTCAATCATATTGGAAAATTTTATATTTAATTAATATTCCTCATTTTAATGAGTCAATCACGTTCCCTGTCTATTTTTTTATTAAATACGTTTTTTAGGATTTATTAAATGAACAGATATTAAAAGGGCCGCTGCTTTCATTTCGGGATAGAAGCAAATGCAAATACTTAGAATTTAAAAAATTGGTTGGTTGGTTTTCAAAATATTCCTATTTACACTTCATACATTTTTCATGCGACTAAACTAATTGCCATAATATTATTTCCACTTAGAAGCCGGTATATTTAAAATTCCATTCTAGATCGCTTCAAGTGCGTCGTCCGTTGGCAAAAATCCTTGACTACGCACACCATGTTAGAGTTTTGGAAGAGTAAAAAGTCGGGACTATAGGGATGATGAAACATTAATTCCATTTTTTGACCAATCAAATAGTTCTCAGCTTATCGTGCTGAATGTGCGTTTACATTGTCGTGATGCAGAATTATGGCCGGTTTATACTTATCCGGTCAGACATGGAGCGGCAGCGGTGCGTTTCCGTTCAGACAAACTCTATCATAAGGATTCTTATGGAACTATTTATTCATGTTTGAACAGAAACGTCACGTTGTATATAAATAATTCCATAATACTTATGATAAAGATTGTCTGAATGGAAGCGCACCGCTACCGTTCTGTGTCAGATCGTACAGTATAAACCGGGATTTATTTGTTGTTTTTATCATTTTCGCATTTCAGACGAAACATGTGGTAATAAACGATTGTATACCACTCAGAATTTACAGTTTTTCTGTCTTCTATAGATATAGTGGCCCCGTGACCAGTTTTTCATAAAAGACAAGCTACAATTTGTTTGGAAACACCACGATCTGAACAACTTCAGTTGGTTTTGCTTGGTTATGAAGCACCTAAACAGCTGACAGTTGCTTTGTTTCACAGACCTATATTTACCTATCTTCACTACTGACAATGTCGTATACTAAATTTGACATGCCTGAGTTGAACCATCTAAGTTTTTCTCGGCACCATTTGACACAAGTTTGTTTTTGAGCCTTAGGCAAATAATAAGGAATCCGTCGTGAACATAATTCTTTACACTCAAATGCTCATGTAAAATTTGATTTATTCATTTAATGAGGATGCATAAGGGTGACTGAATTTGTGTGTGAGCTACATGACGTTCAAAATTATTTATTATTTCCCTTACGGCATCAACATTTTCTGTTGTTTTTGATGCCGTTGGTCGACCCTCGCAAACTTCATCACTAAGGGTACTGCGACCGAATTCACATTTTCATTATCACCGAAACACGGTTGGTCTTGATAGTATCCCATCATCAAAAGCAGGTTTTACATTAGAAATACATTCCTTTTTACTTCTTTTAATCAATAATACAACAAAATTATTGCTCGAAAATGTTCACGATTTAAATCCATGTTTTTCCGAGTCTTGTTTACTTTAAAATTATTCTGTAATAGAACCATTCTGTATACACCATTTCTGTTCTTTGACAATAGAGAAGCCAAACTTTACAAACTTTGTATGTCAATTTTCCTGCGAACTGCAGTGTTGCCACATCCCGAAATTTAAGCGGTATCCCATACATAATGCGCTTAAATGTCACTTAACTCGGTATCCTAAAATATTTATATATGCAAATTTTTATGCGCATTACTAACGTCTAAGATTTAACTTTGTTGAAATAATTTAACGTTTCTTTAAATTTTAGGCATACTGGTGTGTATTAGTTGAATTCTAATTGATGGTAAGAACAACATGGTGCTTAGCCCAATTATCTTACAATAGGGCGAACGTTTTTTTAAAAACTTTATTATTCTTTCGTCACCAACAATTGAAAAACTGTTACCTAACAGCTTCAAATTTCAGAAAAATAAAATTAATAAACGTTTCTCTAGTCACAGAAAAATTATTAACATAGTAACTTATGTCCAATTTAGTGATGTTATTAGAACCGGGAAACTACCAGTTGAACTTCTGACATTTATTATTATGCAAATGTATAAGGGATATCGAAATACGAGGTACGACAATTAAGTAATGAGACTGATTTTTTTTGCAAGATGTGACAACCCAGCGGCTTACGTAGGCACTCCAACTTTGACCTTGATCTCCAAGCTACTTCCAGTTCAAGCGGCACATTGATACGGCCGCTCAGTCGTAAGTTGTGCTGCAATAAGTTAACACGGGATTTCGTCTCTCGTTACAGAAATGGAATCGCTAAATATTGCGTAACGGTATGCCATTTCTTTTTATGTTAAATTGGTTGATAATGCGACAACAACTTACGGTAAGCTTCAGAAGGCTTTTGTAAATAAGGTTATGTCAAGAGCTCAAGTTTTTCGTTGGCATAAAATGTTTTGTGAACGCAGAAAGAATATTGAAGATGAAGACTGCCGTGGGCGACCATCAACTTCACGGACTGATGTTAACATGGACAGGGTGCGTGAAATCGTACGGTTTGATCGAAGATTACCTGTTAAAATGGTGGCACAAGAACTCAACATCAACCAGGAAACTGTTCGTCAAATACTAACTCAAAATCTGGGTATGAGAAAAATTTGTGTAAAGATGATCCCTAAAAATCTCACATACCAACAGCGAGAAACACGGAAAAATGTGGCAGTCAGTTTGTTAGAGCAAGTGGAAGTCAATCCAGATTTATTGAACCCTGTTGTCACTGGTGATGAAACTAGGTTCTACCAGTACAATCCAGAAATGAAACGTCAAAATTCGCAATCGTGTTCATAAGGGTCACCCAGACCAAAAAAGGCTCGCATGTAAAATCAAAAGCGAAATGCATGCTCGTGTACTTGTTAGATTCCAAGGGCACTATTCATAAAGAGTGGATGCCTGATAATTGGATTCTTCATCACGATAATGCGCTATCCCGTGCAGCAATTATTAACTTCAAAACGTATTTCAGTACTACCACAGCCACCTTATTTACCCAATATCGCTCCGTGTGACCTCTTTCTGTTTCCAAGAGTCAAAGAGGTAGTCAAGGAACACTATTTTCAAACAACAGATGTCCAAAAAGCTGCGACGAAGGTTTTGGGGGACATTTCAAAAGAAGAGTTCCAGAAATGTTACCAGCAGTGGCAGAAGCACTGGGGTCAGTATGTGCAAACACAAAGGACCTACTTTGAAAGATATTACACTAAAGATGACTAAAAACATAAGTGATATTATTTTACACATCAGTTTCATTACTTAATTGTCGCACCTCGTATCACAAGGAACTTGTACGTTCAATTGATTAGCTGTCATAATTTGTGTATATGTTGTTGCAACGTTTATCAATGAAGAAAATCAGACATGCTTTTTATTTTGGGAAAGCTAAAAAACACCATGATTTAGACTTCGACACACAAATTGAAAATACCCGGTACATGGCAAAGTAGAAAGGAATTTGAATTATCCTGGGATTTCACTTTAGTGTAAAAGTTAGACTTCTCCAAGCAATAAGCGAAGTTAATGACGATGCGGTGTTAGTAGAAATTGCACAAAGTACTCATACAACCAAGTAGCTACTGAAGGAGTAGTAGGAAGTAGTTGGAGCGCGGTTTTCTACATTTTGAAGTCAGGAAAATTTAATGTCTTTCATATTAGGTTAGTAATGTGTTGTTTTGTTCTCGTGCATATTACTTCAGGTAAGTTCAGCGCACAACTAAGGAAAACTACATTCCTTGGATAGGTAAAGCTTTGTTATACGGAAGAATTGACAAGAAACTAAGACCTTCTAGAGTTTGTACTATTTTCGGATACAGATAGATTTAATAATGGTGAGGAGGTCAATAGATATAGGTACCATTTCTATTCCTAAGGAAAACTAAACTAAAGCAGGACTGGTTACTTCCAACTTGTTTTATATAACGCTTTGAACGGAACTCTTGAACCTTACATTGCTGGATCATGTTTCTCTCTTAGACAACCTGAAAGCAAGAACACATATATATGTATTTCTTCGAAAACGTTTTTCTACTCCATTAGAGGTTCCTATCAACATCAGGCTTAAATTAATATGTAAAATATTCCGTGGGTGTTTGGTTTCATACATCGTAGGTATATGGCTGCCTGAAGATTTCTAACAAGAGTGAAACAGGCAGTAACCTTCACTGCGATGTCTAGAACAAAGCACCCACCCTATTAATTAGGAGTTATACTAAAATGAAGAGGAGATTTAAATTTACATATTAGTTTAAAACTTCAGCTCCTTTGTAAATTTAAAGCTATTTTACGTATTAAAAGCAATTTGTTGTTGTTTGACTTATATGTTAGTTTATACCCATTGCTTTAATTTATTTTGTTAAAATACATCAATTTAATTATTATAATAATAATTAAACATTTTGAAAGCTTCTACTATTTCCATCTTGTTTTACTTATTCTAAATATTTGTGGTATTTGTGGTCTTTATAGTTATGTATAAGTTTTGACGTATTCAAACCAACTTTACCTCAATTTATTACAACAAGATGGCAATATCTGTCTAATTTGCTATTAAGCTTAAATAATGGAGCTCCTATTCACTGTCATGTTAATATGAGGAATTACGTAAGTGTAACTTCTGCAAAGAGCTCAGGTTATACACCTCTATTTTTTTACCGTTGAGATAAAGTAAAAGCGAGGTATACAAAGGACATATTGATAATGTAAGTGATCTAAACTCAAAAATATTTCATTCACGCAGATGGATTAGGTCAGATGTATTGCAGCGTGTATAGGATGTTGTCTGTATTATGTGAGATACAGAATGGAAAAAATTTTGTACTTTTGTAGAAACTAGTTTTCTCGTTGTTAGTTTCTTGAATCTGCAACTGTCCGTTTTCTTTCGACGGAGTTAATTGTTTTGCATTAATTTGTGTTCTTTTACGAGGGTTGCCCTTTATGTTGTTACAAATGACGACTAGATGTCGCTAGTGTAATAAGTTATTGTCATATTCGTAAAATTTGATATTTTGTATTGTAAAATCCGTGGCGGCTTAGAAATTGACAGAGTAGTTTG
>JAHWXV010219639.1:0-10140 GCA_024586415.1 Phrixothrix hirtus | reverse complement strand
CAACCATTGCAATGTTTTCATTTTTTTGTGCGTTTGTGTTAATTTCAAGCATTTGTTACATTTTTTTTATTGTTAGTAATTAAACTGGTTTAGTATAAAACGTAGTCCGTTTTCCATTAAAAAAAATTTAGTAATACGTGACAAAATCGGAAATACTGGGTGATTCCATATAAGTTTGGGTGTGTGTATATATATCAAGTTTTTATGCAATTAGGAGTTATGGAAGTTAATCGTATCAAATTTAATATCTGGTGCCAGAAGTTGTAGAATACTACTAAAGATAAAATGTTAAAAATGTGAAAATGAAATCGCAGGAAATGGTAAAACAATTGTACTTGAGAAATATAAGCTGTGGCCAGATTATCATTCATGGGTGAAGAGCATAGCGCAAGATGTTTAGTTGTCTATCAGATTGTCGTATAGTTGGGTACTGATCCGTGCTGTTCTGGACTGCTGAATATACCACCCATTGTAAAATTCTTAACAAGCCACTCCTACTCGTAAAAAAGACGGAACGGGCATAAATTCGAAGCATCTTCTGCATTTCAATTCATAGTCAAGTATTTCCTCTATAGAATGAAAGAACACTTGTTTGGTTGTTCAAAAGAGGTTCAAGGTTATTCAGTTAATAGGAGAAGTTCTTTTAATAGTATTTTTGATTATTGAAGTTTTGAGAATATATCATTAAAGAAATCGGAAATAGCAGCTATCCGTATTGCTAATTACTTAACAAGACGGTTAAACTGTCTCAGTTCTAACGGAAACCTTGTGAATAGCGATTTTCATTCCTTTACAGTTTTGAAGACCACAAAAGTCAGCGTTTCAGTTGAAATTAAATTTGCATCTTAAACTCTCATGATAAAGGGGCGAGGGAGACAGAGGGGGATTGTTAAACTTTATTTTTATTGTCGTATTACCTTTCATATAAAGATCGTGGAAATGAAACGTTTTTTTCCAAATTATTTCCGTCTGATGATGGCTCCATAGCAGTTGGGTGCACTACAATAGTCATTGGTTCATATCAGTTAGCTTGTTCTTTGATTTGGAGGTATGTATTAATTAGTTCACCGCTATGGATTGCTCGAAACGTGTCTAGCGAGAAATGTATCAATTCCTGGTTAAAAAATATTTTCCGACGTAGGCAGATTGTTTAGTCTTAAAATATTGAAGATAGTTTAGGGGTGGGTATGAAATTATTACGAATTTTCCATGATGAGGCCAATAACGCACTGCCTTTGGGGAAGTAATGTAGGCGAATGGAACAATTTTGCACAAAAACTAGGCTATTTGAAGGTGTGTGCACAATGAGTACCAAATCAGCTAAGAGACGAGCAATGTACATTCTGGATAGACCTATCATCAAAAACTTTTATGCGCTGCTAGGAATAGGACAATCTAGATTATTGCCGAGGATTCTTAAGACATGGTGCAGTCATTTTAATCCGGCTAAAATGTATGACCCAAGAATTGATGCCAAAAGAACGCGTTTATCGATCAGTGGTTGAAAAATGATGCTATGTTGCTTCTTTGAACAGAATGATCCTTAATCAGTTAAAATCTGTTGCAACCATAACGTTGCAAGTAGTTACAGATTTTTTCAAAAGCTCAAGATAGTAACCAGGCAAGGATTCAGTGAAATGTTGTCTAACCGAGCCATCTTAGTGCACGACAATGCGAAGCAATACGTTGATTTGATGTCTTACGAGCTTCTGTTAGGAGTCTAAGAAGTTGTTGGTTAGCTTAGCTGTAAACTAAACTTCACACCTCTGCAATGCTTTCGTATTAAAAACTCTAAAAACATCGCTGAAACGGCGACAATTCACTTACGATGCATAAGTTTACCACTCTGTTAAAGAATGGCCGCGTCGCTTGCCCCCTTTTACACGATGGAACTCCACAAACTAATAATGGGATGCCTGTGCCAATCCAAGAAATGCATATTCCTAAATTCTTTACGTACTAAAATGATGGAAATTGTTAATTTCGCCTTTATTCTAAATTTGTATTACAAGATAAATAGATATTATGCATTTCTTGAAGCTTTTGATCAAGAAATACAAAATATCCATTCGTTATGTACTTCCCCAATTTCAAGTTAAATATGGATGAAAATTTAATGGTACATTCACATTACAAGATTTAGACGAATTTAGCTGGTATCAATGTTTTTTGACGCCAATTTGTATCTTAAACGAT
The DNA here is from genome assembly GCA_024586415.1 of Phrixothrix hirtus. NCBI lineage: Eukaryota > Metazoa > Arthropoda > Insecta > Coleoptera > Phengodidae > Phrixothrix > Phrixothrix hirtus. Next base: position 7,944 of record JAHWXV010219639.1, on the reverse strand, counting down.
TCACAATTTAAAATTCTAAAATATGTATGTATTACAGCAATATAAAATGTCTGGAATTTTTAATTCGTTCTCTGAAATAAATAAATCAGTATTTAGTATATTGGTTTAAAATTACTTAGGTCTGATTAAAGCAGAGTATTACTCGGTCACCACGCTATGAGGCGTTACCCAATGTATTGCTATTATTGATAAAAATTTCAAAATTATAATTTTCTACCAAGCTATAGTTAAACCCTAACTTAAAAAAGCAAAAGTCTCGAAATATCTTAAAGGTTTTGTAGAACAAACTAATAAAGCATACTCATAAAGTATAAAATACTTTTATTTTATTATTTTACTATTTGAAATAAACGTTTGGATTTACATTTATGTAACTCTTACACTCATTTGTGATAAAAGCTGTCTGGCAAATGTCCACCATTGTTAGCAACACATTGAGCAGGGATCTCGGAAGCTTCGTATGACACGCACAGTGATTTCAGGAGAAACTTTCACATTTTCCTTCCTGATTCTTGCCTTTAATTGATTAATGCTGTCCACTCTGTTTGCAAATACGGGGATCCCACTGTATGTTTCTAAATGTGGCAACACTGCACATAATTATTTACAAATTTAAGGTTAGTTTAATGTTTAATGTTCGCGAATAAGCTGCACCTTATATGAAGTCAATATCTTGCTTCAGTAAGTCGTGAGAATTTTTTGAAAAGTTAAAGTTCGGCTTAAAATGGAAGTGACGCGAGAATATTTTTGTGCCATGATTCTGTACAATTTTCGTTCGGGTTTAACTTTTAATGAACCATTCGCTCGTTTGCAAAAAGTTTTTCCAAGAGAAACTCCAAGTCGGACGACCGTGTTTAATTGGTATAAAGATTTCCAACGGGGGAGATCATCGCTTGAGGATGAAAATCGTGAAGGTCGTCTGATTACCGCAACGACTTCAAATCACATTGATGCTGTTCGCGGCATGATCGAAGAAGATCGCCGGGTGACCTATAATAAAATTTGTGCATCCTTTAGCATTGGAATGACTGCAATTTAAATAATTCTTCACACACATTTAAGTGTGAAAAAAGTGTGTTGTCGCTGGATACCAAATCGTTTAACAGAGGAGCAAAAAAGCGAGGGTCGACTGGTGTCTAGAAAATCTAGAACGCTATGATGAAGGTACGTCTAAGGCAGTTTACAATATCATTACAGGCGACGAAACCTGGATCTACTGTTATGATCCATTAACTAAGCAGCAATCTTCTCAATGGATGTTTCAAAATGAAATGCGACCCACAAAAGTGAAACAATGACGAAGTTGTGCTAAAAAAATTATTGCTTCTTTCTTCAGTCGCACTGATTACATTTGCTCCGTTACTCTTGAGAATAAGAAAACTGTTACTGCAGATTGGTATACTACCATTTGCTTGCCGACTATGCTTTCAAAAGTGCAGACAAAACAGATTGGCCTGCATCATGACAATGCTCCGGCACATGCTGTAAGGTTGACAATGGAGTTTCTTCGATCTGCTGGAATCAAGTTAATATCACATCAACCTTACAGCCCCGATTTAATTTCATTCCATTCTTCTTCTTTCCAACTATTAAGAATAAATTAAGTGGAATCCATTTTTCAACACCAGAGGACGCTGTAAAGGCATTTTAAGAGCATGTTAGCGTAATATCCAAAAAAACCTGGGCTGCCTGTTTTAGGGAATGGTTTTTCAGAGGATGTCAAAGTGCGTGAAATGTACAGGAGAGTCCTATGAAAAGTTATAAATTTATTTGTTTAAGTATGCCTTGTTATTACCCCGTATCCAGAAATATATAGCGTAGCCCTCGTAGTTTGCATTTCAAGTATACGCAGAGAAAGTAATCCAGGGGCATTTAGGTTTGGTGATTTTGAGGGTCAATCAAAGTCGCTATAAGGTAAGATTACGTTACCATGGGAGAATTTAGCACTGTGTTTATGCTGAAGCAACACGTGTGACTAGTAGCGTCATATTGTTGGTACCACAGTATTTCCAGTTGATACTGACGGCTACGCAGCTTAGCGCTGACGAACTCTCGCATCAATTACGAATAGCGTTCTCCAGTCACTGTCGTTGGGCGACCGTTCGGTGTTTCAACAAAATATGGTCCGATTATTCTCATTACTCCTGCACCACACCAGACAACGACCTGATCACTATATACAGACTTTTCATGAGCTTGATTAGAGTTGTTTGGTGCCCAATACCTTAAGTTTTGTTCATTTACGAACCCTGTCAAATGAAACTTGGCCTCATTCAGGATATTTATTCACTATGTGAAATAAAGCGTTACATGTCTGTACGGTCTTATCATTATCATTAATTTGTATGGGTGAAAGTACAGATCCGACGGAGACTCCGTCGTGTTAACTGGAATACCTGGGTATGGCGCTGGGCTGAATGCCGAGGTTACATTTTGTACCCGCTTAATGTTTTCAATAGTCTGCAACGTCCGTTTGCGGAAATGTGGTTTGTTTAGCACACTTCCAGTGGCACCCCGTTGTGTTATCCATGCAGTAATTATTGTACGTGTAGGAACCGGTTCATGGTACTGATTTTTATACTGCCGCCTAAACGCACGATAAATACTTCTGCACGGGAAGATAGATAGAAAAACAAAATAATATAATGTACTAACAAGTATAAAAAGTTTTATTAAAAAGATAATGAAGATCAAAGAGCAAAGAAGTTTTAGTCTTCAGGTACAACACAGGTGCGAAGATAAAAGACAACTTCAAAACATTTTGCGGCAGCGTAACATAGATATGTTCCTTAAAATCAAAGCTTAATTTGTGCGCATGGCTACACAATTTGTGCTGACTTCTTTGGGCTATAGTTAACAGTACTGGAGGGGAAATTTTTGTTAAAATAAGGAGTTAAATGATCAATTCTCGCGTTGTACTAGTTATTATGTTTTTGTTAGTGACTTTCCATATCTATCAATACGCTCCAGGCGATTTTAATGGTCCCTACATTATTTGTTCAAAGGGACCTTTCTACTCATTTACTATATACATATAACGCTAAAATTATGCGTTGAAATAGAGGTTATATTACATTCGACAACAGCCTTTTATTTTCATGCCCAAAAGATATAGACACCACCATCGGTGACCTCATTATTCAAATAAAGTAAAGATGTTTTAATATTCTATCATTAATTAATATTAACTAAGCCATTTCGTCGAGTTCCAACTACTTTGGAATTAATATACAATTGACTAATTTGTAGATGAAGAGATTTGAAATAACTCTAATTAACTTATATTCACTTTTTTCGTCGCCGATCTCCGCGTATGGAAGCTAATCTAAAGATTTCGCGTTCAACTGATGTTTCAAAGTCAAATTTTAAATTCACGCCTTATGTATTTAGGGCTACTGTAATTTTCAAGATTTTGTACCTCTAATGCATTCACAATAAATGAATTAAACGTTAAACTCCTTCTTTGGGGCACGGTAACATTTTGAAAAGTTTGCATTGTCTTATTAAGATCTGCTGGTATTGCATTATTTATATACTGAAAATTCAATTCGTTTATTAAAAAATAATGCCAGAACAGAAAATGTAGTAAATATTAAATTGGGCTTCTTAGTGCGTATTTCTAAAGAACAAAGGCGTAGAGGTTGATATTCCCATTTGAGTGGAAAGCGATTATGACCAATGATGTCTTAAAAGTAACAGCTACAATAAATATTTTATTATCTTATTCTAGTATTTCTGTTTACCCTTCCATCTTAATGATATACGAGAGCGGGATGATAATTAGCGGCCTAAGAATGAACAAAAGTGTATTTCTTTTTAAACATAATCTCATAAACGTTCAATACATTTGTTTCAACGATAGTCCATCACGAAAGAAATTTTCTTCGAGTCCGGCAAAACAAACATACATCGCGGCTTTGACCTGTTCGTCAGTTGAAAATATTTTAATTCGAGAGTCTTGGCGTTAACTTTTCGGCAGACTTCGTTTCATGACTCTCTTTCGGGCCGAACAACCTGGTTCGGTCCACTGCTTAGATTCCAGTTTTGTTTCAAGGATACAATAATGAATCCATGTTTTATCTATGCTAATAAACCTTCGCACAAAATTAGCCGAATCCTTTTGATAACAGCCTAAACACTCTTGCGACAGTTGAATGCGCCCTAGTTTTCGCTACAATGAGAGTAAACGCGGCACCCATCTTGCAGATAGTTTTTCATGCCTAACTCTTGTGTTACAATATTGCACACCCGCTCTTTTGAAATAACCACAGTACTGACAATTTCGCTTAATTTTCGTTTCCGGGCTTCTATCACCATATCGTGGATTTTTGCGACCATTTGTGGTGTAATGACACTTCTAGGGCGCCGCGGTCGGTGTTCATCTTGGACGCTTTTGCTGTCACGTTTGAACTCAGCTACCCAACTTTCTATGGTCTATATGAAGGAGTAGAATCACCCAAAAGATTCTGCATTTCTTCTCAAAACCTTTCATATACAGTAACGTCTTTCAATATTATCCAAAGCAACACTTTGCGAAGCTGTTAACAACAAACTATTTGACAGGGTGAAGTTAAATTTCCTATGGCCCCAGCTTAAACATGGAACTTTAAAATTTCACACTATTAGTTGGTGCAGTACCATCCTATATTCGATGGACCTCTATCATACCGTTCCCGTATAAATATGGTTTGTATTGTCACGGTCTCACCTTTGACTGGTAAATATTCTTTATTAACTTTTGAGAATTCATTTGAGTACGGCCTGTACATATGTACTTATGATTTCTTTTAGGTCGAATGTGTATAAAATGGGGATAGTTAAAAATTGAAAATTCGTTTTGGATATGTTTAAATATGTGTAAATTAGTAAATAATTCCTTTTCTTATATTTGTACTTCAGGAATGAATATTGGTGTTAATTAATAAGTCTAATTTAGGAAATTCATTAAATATAGTGTATTTATCCGGTATGTGTCGCCGTCTAGGGACAAAATATAAAATTCGCTTTAAAACATCGATTTGGTTAAAATACATTTCCTTATCTTACGCTTTTTTTGTGGTAATTCTTTGGTCGTAGACTGCCTTGAAAATACACACTTGTGCTCCGACTTTGTTAAGATACAAACAAACGATGTGAAGTGTCTAATATTCTTTATTGCTGTAATTTAAAAACAAGCGTTGTTAATTTTGATACAACGGTAAGAACTAATTAGTTTATTTTTCTATTCAGTGAATTAATTCGTTTTGGTCTATTCTTTTTAGCTTGACTGGTAGGATATATTCCTTTATTCCTAATCGCTGCGTTATTATGAGCGATCATAATTAATTAAACGCGGAATGGAAGATATGATGGTTGGTGCTCTGTTAATTCCGGACGGACGCATAAAACGCTGTGTCGACGTATGAAGATCTTAAGATCGTAAAAATCTTAATTTATATCATTTTTTATAAGCTGTGAGGGCGATGTTTTCAACTTGTCCGATAGCTCCGAATTCTGACGAACACATGTGTTCATACTGATAGACAGCACTGACATGTTTAGTTTCTTTTAATTTTCAAATTAAGTATAAGTTCTACATTACGTATCAATATATATTTGCTACCTTTCTAATCTAATTATGTTTTACATGTAAAATAATTGCGTCGGTTTGTTTTGCTTACCGTATTTAATTTTGAGTTACTTAAATGAAATATTTAATAGCTTTTCAATAATTGCAAAATAAAAAAAACTTCTTTACTTTTCGGACTTAAAAATATATTGATATCAAATTCTTTAATCATATACGAGGTACACTCGATAACTTTATGCAGCATAGGTATAAGTTTCTCAAGAGAAAAGATATGAGATGCTAGCTTTTAACATTTATTGTATAGTTCAAAATGTTTTATTTTTAAATAGGTTTTTTCCTAGTTTTACTTAGTAATATGGTATTATACAATTTGTGAGTAGTCTACCGGGTATTCGAATAAATACCTACTTACTTGTTGAATTACCTTGTTGTAATTTTACCGAGCTTCCTTTTACCTAGTTTACTTTCTTTAGGCTTTCTTAGGTCTACTGTTCCAGATGCTGAGTTCCTGCTGTGAATAAGTTTACCTTAAGTGAACATTCTGTCGTTCAGGTGTTACTTGTGACTTTCGAAGTGAACGACTGGCGCCCTACTTATTCTATACTTTACTTTATTTATATCTTAAGCAGACTTTGACTTAATTCAAGCCAAGAGGTATATACCAAGAAGTACATTTTTTAGACAACTTTTTACCAACATTAGCTAATAACCTTAATAGTATAAACAATTAAAATTTTAAAACATTAGCCTTTTTATTTCAGAAATTAACGAACTCGTCGTGAATTTATACGTGATCGATTAATTCATCCCTGCAGAGTTTACTTAACGATGGGTGTAGATCGGTGGAGTTTAAATAATGGATAAATCACTTACTTGGTGATCTGAAGATCGTTGACCTCCCGAAGGAATTGAAGATAACAAACGTGTTGTTTCGGATATTCTTTTTATCGTAAGTAACCTACAACATTGTCGGACTTAAACCTTTTGGTTTCATATCGAGAGGAAATTGAAATTGACCCTTTTATTAAAAATTCGCCCTGGGCGGAAATAGACTAAATTTTTACCAGTTTGATCCCCTAATATATCATTCGGATAACTCTTCAAATGTATTCTTTGAATATCGCCTAGAAACGCACTACGGTAACCTAATTTAACTTTTTAACTCTCAGATCTCCACTTCCGGTAAACGAAGAATTTCTCATTGAAATTGAAGGGGGGCCACGGGAGGGGTTAAAGTTTATTTTTAGACTTGCAAGCCTTCTCACGGGAATTGATGAATAAATATTTTTAAGAAAGATATTCCTGTTCTTTTAAAACGAACCTGGGATTTTCGAATTTTAATAATTGTTGTTAAGATGGAATTATACAATTTACAAATCTACAATTGTGATATTGGAATAAAGCTGAAGCTGGTAATTCACCAATTAGATTTTATTATTACTAAGCGGATGTATGTTCCGGGTATTTCCAAATGAATGACCAATGTCGTGAGAATTTCAGGCGCTCTTACAGAATTTCAAACGCTGTGGCAAGATATTTTTGCTACCAGATCCCCATAGGCGACTTAACTTGTTAATCTATTAATTTACTTTTGTTAATACTTTTACTACAAAACGACAGCCCTAAAGGAACTTCTTTTTAAATAATTCCATATAAGTAAAACAAAAATATGTTTTCTTTATTAGGTAATAAATTGTAAAGATCATTTTTAATTTATGCAACTGGCTTTATTTAGTTGTTTACTTTTAGAAATGCATAAAAAAATTGTTATTGTACTTACTTAATGCTTAATTACAAGTAGTATTTTGTCTATTTCAACAATATTTTGAATTTTAAATATAGGATTTAACTATGGCAAGAGGTTGCTTTGCGAACGGTTTCCTGAAAGACAAAATTTGAAAACATTTAAAGTTATTAAAGTGTTAAATTGTCAAAGAGAAACTTCTTGATTTCCTAACAAAAATTACTAACACTTTAACGGTTATAAATCGGTTAGGAATCATAAAATCGTTAATATTCTCGAAAATACGTAAAAAATCAAATCATAGCTAATTTTCTACTTAAATAACCTAAAAATTTAACAAGCAAAATTGATTTCAAAATATATCATGCTTTTAAATTTTAAAACCAGGCCACTATGGAATATGATGGAACAAACGATGGTCATAAATCAATTTCGTAGATATAGTGAAAGTGCTACTTATTCCATTTTATCGTAAAGTTAAAATGTCGTACTTTAATATGAAGTAAGAATTTTTCTAATATTACTTAATAAAATCTAAATAAAACAACGCCTAACTTGCATTACTGTTACGTTACCGTAAAAGAGTTGATCCTTCAACGAAATTTGGAGTAAAATAACTTGTGTAAACAGT
>JAHWXV010219632.1:0-28840 GCA_024586415.1 Phrixothrix hirtus | reverse complement strand
GTTACAAATATAACACTATAAATATAAAATGAATAATAACAATGTAAAAATTAATAAGAAAATTTTGAAGTTAGAATAACAAATTTTGTTCTAAAAACAAGGTCGATTTATATTGCCCTGTATAATCTCTGAAATTAATCTTATCGCTATATTTTGTTTCTTCTTCACGTGTTCATCGCAATTAGGCTTTCTTAGTTCTTTATTTTAAATTATCGTATACGAGACCTCTGTATACGTATGGTAAGAACCACGTCACCGCTGGACCAAAGAGATTTCGCTATTGCCTTGCGAAAGAGAAACCGATAATCTGCATCTTTTAGTTTAACAAAGCTATCGTCCCATTATTGTCTTTTTTTGAACAACGAGGTAAATTTTAGATATGTGTAATATTTTTAGTTAGGCTTTAATGAACAATTAATACTCGAGCTAGGTGATGTAATGGTTAGCGCCACGACTAACATTGGGAGGTACTTGGTTCGATTCGTGGTCAGCCTACTATGATTCACGTTTCAAGTGGTTTCTTGCAATCGCAATCGCTTTCTCCTTCGCTACCTTTGAAATTATGGGCTTACCAGGTCGCAATCAACGGAGATCTGCTGCAAAATTGCATATAAACAGGAGGCCTTTTCAAAAGATAGTGAAACTACTTAATTCCGGTTCATACGTTATTCAGACGACGCAACAATTGAGAATGGGTGATTATGCTGCAAGACTTGAATGCTCTTCTAGAATCCTTGCTTTGCTATAGGATAATCCCAGTTTCATCAGTAACATCTGGTACAGTGACGACTGTTATTTTCATTTGTCGGGTCATGTAAATAGACATAGCAATAGATTTTTAGGTTTCCAACGACCAGAATAAGTGCAAGCAATACCGTTGCATAGTGAAAAAGTGACCATCTGATGCACAGTTTCTGGACGAGGAATTATTGGGCCTTACTTCATTGAGGAAAACGGACGTCCAACAACTGTTAATCAAGAGCGCTATATTACTCAAGTTCTCACACCGTTTGTAAATGACCTTCGGAGGTATTGCAGAGCAAGAAACTTACCCTTCGGTAGCAAATTGTTTCAGCAAGATGGGGCAACGTGCCACGCAGCACAAGCCACAAGAACCATTCTGCGGGAGACGTTTGGAAACAATTTGTTTTCACATTTCACCGATTTTTCTTTTCCATCTCACTCTCCGGACTTACCATCATTGGATACTTTGTTTGGAGTATACTGAAACTATGGATTTTCCGAGATAACCCTCCGTTGACAATACAACAGTTACAAGAGAAAGTTTAGATATACGATACGACAGATGCAACAGCCTGTATTTTCAAATATGGCCACAAATATGCAAGAACGATACGAACTGTGCGTCCAACGTAATGGCGGGCTCTTAGAACATGTTATTCGTAAATCTAAGACTTAGGTGTTAATTTATTATTACATATTATTTCATGTGGAAAAAGTTTGAAATGTTCAGCACTATAAATTAATAGCCATACTATACTTAGGTAATTTCTAAACTTTCGTAGCGTTTTTTCCTTTTTTCCTAAAATGTGTTCCAGGTATTGGGAACTCTGGATTTTAGTTGAAAATCTATTACTGAACTTCACCGTACACCGCTTTCCATCATGAAATATTTTATACTCGTCATATCCTTGAAATTAATTTCACTAATTTGTACAATATGTAAACTACATTCAAAGTTTTGTAGAGTGTTCAATTCAGTCAGTTTGCTGATTGTTTATCACATATATTAACACATTTTCATGCCCTGCTTTGAACGTCTAACTTAATTGTCATATTGTTCAGTATTCTAAATTTTGCACTTTCAATTATTTCCTTCATGTGTATTGGGATAATGACCTATTCTCAATTCGGTTCTAATCAATCTCCCACATGGATAGCCCGAATATTGCTTTGTAACAGAAGATTAACCTTGAAACCTCAATTTCGCAATTTTCTAGGTATAAAGCTGAGGGTGTGAAACGAGGGTGGTAAAATTCGAGGGTGGTTTATCAAGCCAGACGCGCCGTCGCGACGTTCGTATTGAACGATGACGTTGCAAGGCGGTGCCGAAACGCATGGTCGGCAACTGAGTGCATCTTTCTTTTCCTCTGCAAATACCACTCACTGAGCTGTATTCAGAAGCACACATTGTTTAATTATTTGTGATTCATTAACTAATTATGTGAGAGTGTTTGTTCTAATTGCAAAAACTGATTCAATATTCATTGCTGATCAGTCATGATCCATCGCTGTGGAAAGATAAAATCAATATAATGAAAAACTAGTTTGGGAATTTTACAATTTTCATGTATAAGATTTTTGATGCCTTTTACACTTGTTGATTAAAAATAATTATGTCAAAATGGCGCTTTCTGAATTAATAGATGGGGAAATACAACCACCTGTGATACATATATAATAGAATATGAAACGTTTTGTTAAATAATGCCTTTGTGTTTTAAATTTCCTTGTATGGTAAGTTTAATGTTGTATTCTATTTCTCATAATTATTATTTTAATTTTTGCAAAAAACTGCCACGTCCCTATATACATAGATGACATTAGCTTCCACTTGGGTAAAATGAAATGCTTACGCAATCCAATTGGCACACCTCTTTGAAATTCAGTCATCCATTATAATTAATTTTATTTTGTGTGAATTTAGAGGGAAACTGAATTAAATTTGTCAGCAAAAATAACAGATGTTTGATGGACTCTTTAAATTTTTAAATATGGTGCTTGAAATTCGCATTATAAAAGGGTTTTGTAAAAAGTGGAATCTTCAACCCTCGTCTAGGTTTTTATACTATACTTAAAAGTCATTATCTCCGATAGCTTGTATAGGAACAGGGGCACTAAGCATGCGAGGGCTACCTTCCGCTTCTCCTTCCGAAAGCGTAATAGGGGTCAACGACCTCATGGCACGTGCTTTAATAAATTATTGAAAACGAGCAGGTTTTGAAAGCGGTCTGTCACAATAAACACTCTTAATTGTTAATTTGTCAGGATTTTTATAATCTGGGGCAATTTTTTATTTAACCACAAAAATTTAGTTAATACATTAATACACTTTTGAACATTAATTAAGATCACAATTATTTATTTTTTCCAAATTCTGTGATAACGTATAAAATATTTTCAGCAAACACGGAGTTCATTTCTAAAATCGATTTGTGTGTTTTATGGCGAAGCGAAGTCTTAACCAGACAAACGAACACAAACTGTCGTTAGACATATAATTTGTAAAATTATATTGTAGCTTACAAAGCTATAAAAATAACCCATTAAACTAAATTTTAAATATAAGGAAACGTACTGTAGCTTTTAAATTATCGCTTCAGATATTTTTGATCCTTTGATACATCTGAGTATCTTGGTTGCGTCTAGTGTAAAAAATTTAATCACACTAGGAAAGAAGTTTACGAAGTCATGTTTGATTCATGGACTAGGTCTAAAGACGCCTCGAAAATCGCGAGGGAAAGAAATTACAGAAATATTTGAAATAAATATTCAAAACAACGTTTGGGAATGAGTTGGATTCAAAAGCTCTGTCCAAAGACGTATTCGGGAAACGAACCATCAATATCTTCAGTTGTCCTTGACACTTTGATATATCAGGTTGTTTTCTGGCGTCTAAAATTGAAAAACGTTTATGGAGTTAGATTGGGTTCAAAGAGTCAGTCTAGAGACGTCTGCAGTAAACGAATCCATTGAAACTCCCTGGACGTCTTTGATATTTTAATATGTTTGAGCATGTTTTGTTGCGTTTAAAATAAGATGTATTAAATGGGAAAAATTTACGAAAACGTTTGAAATATTCAAAATAGCATCAGGAGGTAAGCAGTTAAGTTGGTTTTAAAGATTCTCTAGGGACGTTTTATAGAGCTAGGTTGGATTCAAAGTCTCAGCCTAGAGACATGTTCAGCAAACGGCACCGAAAATACATCTCAGGGTGTTTTGTTGCGTTAAAATGAAAAGTTGTATCATACTTGGAAAGTATTTATAGAAACATTTTAAATATTCAAAACATCATTTGGGAATAAGGAATTAGGTTAAAAACAAATATTTAATCTAGAGACGTATTTTGGAAATGAACCATTGAAAATTGTTAAGTGTTTTTGGAACATTGATACATCAAAGAATATTTTGTTGCATTTAAAATGGGAAGTTGTATCAAACTGAGGGATGAAGAATTAAGTTGGATTCAAAGACTCAGTCTAGAAAGGTTTTCGGTAAACGGCTAATCGGGAATTGCCAGGCGCCTTTAATACTTTGCTACGTATGAGAACAATTTGTTTCGTTTAAAATGAGAAAAAACTACGGATACATTTGAAATATTCAAAATAGCATTTAGGAATGAGCAGATAGTTAAATTGGATTCAAAGGCTTTCCAAAGACTTGCAGACGTGAGGATATTTCCTTGTGTTATAAATGAAAACTTGTATCAAACTGGAAATGCATTTTGTGGAGTTAGGTTGGATTCCAAAATCTAGGTTAGAAAAATCTTCTCGAACGATCCCGAAAAATGTACAGTTTTTATATATTGAAACATCTGAATATTTTTGCTACCTTTAAAGTGCAAAGTTGCGTCTAACTGAGGAAGACTTATGTAATTAGGTTGGATTATAAGACTTGATCTAGAGACATCTTTGGGAAAAACTTTGATAATCGCCAGACATCATTAATATTTTGATATATCTAGAGACGTTTTGTTATGTTAAATTGGGAAGCTGTATCGAACCAGGAAAACATTTGTGTTTTGATCTAGCGAAGTCTTCAAAAACGGTACTAAGACTTGCCATGCATCTTTGATACGTTTTCACATTTGACGATCTTTTGCTACGTTTAAAATGAGAAGTTGCGTGAAACTGGGAAAAACTGTTATGCAGTTCGGATGGTTTCAAAAATTTAGTCTAGAAACGTCGTCGCGAAACGACCTCGAAAATCGCCAGACTTTTTTGGATGTTTTATTGCGTTTTAAATGAGAAATTGCGTCAAACTGGAAAACGTTTCAAGGTGTTTAAGTTGGATTCAAAGACGTCTTTTTGAAATTCAGTAAAAATTGCGAATTGATACGATGAGAATGTTTCGTTGCATTTAAAATGGGGATCTGTGTCGAACTGGGAAACATTTTACCAACTTAAGGATTCAGTTTAGAAATGTTTTCGGAAAACGGACAATCAAATATCGTCACGCGTCTTTGATATTACGATACGTCTGATGATATTCTGTCGAATTTGAATTGAGAAGTTATATCGAACTGGGAAAAAAGTTCATGCAATTAGGTTAGGCTCAAAGGCTGAGTCTAGAGACGTTTTCGGAAAACAGGCCATCGAAAATTGCCAGACATCTTTGGTACTGTAATCCGTCTGAAGGTCTTATGTTGCGTTTAAAATGAAAATTTGTACCAAACTGGGCAACATTTTACGGATTTAGATTCGGGCTCAGCTTAGAAATGTTTTCGGAAAACGCGTGATTGAAAATCGTCAAGCGTCTTTGACACCATGATACCTGAGGATCTGTTGATGCATTTGAAGTGAGAAATTATATCGAACTGAGAAAAAGTTTATGCAGTTAGGTTAGGTTCAAAGAGTGAATCCTAGGGATGTTTTCGGAAAACAGACCGTGCAAAAACGTCAAACATCCTTGGTACAATAATACGTCTGAAGTCCTTCCGTTGCGTTTAAAACGATACGTTTTATCACATGGGAAAAAGTGTTACTGACATTTGAAATATTCAAAATAGCGTGTTCAAAAATTCAGTCTAGAAGCATCTTCGGGAAACTACTAATCGCGAATCACCCGGCGCTTTTAATGCTTTAATACGTATGAAGATGCTTCGTTACGTTTAAAATGGGAATATCTATCAAAATGGGAAAAATGTTTACAAATTTGGGAATGAACTGTCTCTTATTTTGGATCCAAAAACTCTCCAGATACGTGTTCGGGAAGTAACGCTCTTCGACGCATCAGGATGCGTGCGTGGGTTTAGAATGAAAATTTCTATTAAACTGAGGAAGATGTTTGAGAATTTCAGTTGGATTGGAAGACGTGGTCTAAAGACCAATACATTGAAGCATCTGAGGATATTTTGGACGTTGAAATGAGAAGCTAGGAAAAATTGCTCAGTTAAATCGGATTCAAACACTTGATATAGGACACGGTATTAAGAATAACTACACATCTTTGATGGGTTGATACATCTAACGACGTTTTGGTACGCTTAAAATGAAAAGTTATTCAAACTGAGTTAGAAAAAACTTTTACGGAATTAGGTCTTCGGGGAACGGTCCTGAAAACCGCCAGAGATATTTGATGCATTTGAGCATATTTTGTTTCGCCTCAAAGGAAAAGTTGTGTCAAATTGAAAAATGTTTTTAATTATGTTAAGTTGGATTCAAAAGTTTAGTCTGAGACATCTTTTGGAAGTGGATCAACTAAAATTGCCTAGTGTTTTTGAGACGTTAATAAATGTGAGAATATTCTGTTGCGTTTGGAATAGGAAGCTGTCTCAGGCTGCGCAAAAATTATATGAACTTAAGATCGATTTAAGGGCTCAGTTTAGAATTGTTTTTCGGAAAACGGCCGATCGAAAATCGCCATACGTACGAGACTATTTTATTGCATTTGAAGTGAGTAAACATTTACGTAGTTAGGTTAGATTCAAAGACTGTCTATAGACGTTTTCAGAAAATGAACCACCGAAACTTCTGAGGGTCTTATGTTGCGTTTTAAATGAAAATATGTATGACGTTTGAAAAAACTGCTGTTGAGACATTCGGGAATGAGGATCTAGCTTGGTTTCAAAGACATCTAGAAGCGTCTTCAGGAAATTTCCAATTAAGGATCTCCAGGCGCGTTTAATGTTTTAATACATTTGAAGCTGTTTCGTTGTGTTTAATACTAAGAAATATTTTTTGCTATGGTTGGATTCAAAGACCCCGTGTTGAGTCGTCTTTTGAAAATCGCCAGGCGTCTTTGATAATTTGATACAGTCGAGTATGTCGTGTTGTGTTGGGAAGAAAATTATACAGAAACATTTGCTATATTCAAAACATTGAAAATGAGGAGCTAAGTTGGATTCAATTCTAGAGACGTTTTTAATAAACAACCCATTGAAAATCACAAGCCGTCTGTGATACTTTGATACTTCTGAAGATGTTTTGATGCATTTAAAATGAAAAGTAGCGCCAAATTGAGAAGAAACTTTACGGAGTTGGACTGTGGAAAATTCCAAAGCGTCTTTCATACTTGAATATGTCCGACAATATCCTGTTGCGTTTAAAATGAGAAGTTGTATCAAATTGGGAAAAGTTTGTATGGGTGGATTCAAAGACTCAGTCTGGAAACTTCTGTGTAACGGTTCTTCGAAAATCGCCAAGCTTCTTTGATGCTCTCAATAATCCGAGGATATTTTGTTGCTTTTAATTCATGAAGTTGTATCAAACTGAGAAAAAAAATTTACGGAGGCATTAGAAATGTTCAAAGCACCGTTTGAGAATAAAATGTTAGGTTGGTTTCAAAAGCTCCGTCTTGAAACTTTAATAGTCTAAGGGTGCTTTATTGTCTAATATGAACTGGGAAAAGATTTTACAGAGACATTTGAAATATTCAAAATAGCATTTAGAAATGAATGAGACTCGGGCAAGAAGCGTCTTTGGGAAATGGCTAATCGAGAACCGTCAGGTGTCCTTAATACTTTGATAATCCTGAGGATGCTATGTTGCGTTTAAAATGAGAAGTATCAAATTAAGGAAAAAATTTACAAAAACATTTGAAATGTTGATTTAAGAATGGAGAGTCTGGTTAAATTCAAAAACTTAATCTAAAGAAGTCTTTGGGACACGGCACAGTCTGCGGATGTTTTGGTGCTTAAAAACAAGAATTTGGACAAAACTGGAAAAAAGATGTTACTGGCATGAGAGGTTTGAGAAATTTAAAATAGCATGTGAAAATTGAATCAAATTTCTGAGTGTGTGCCAGCGGTACATCAATCAATGAACCTTGTTTTGCACCATCAAGGTCAAAAATAGAAGATTAACCTTCTTGAATGATATTTCGGGGGCGATGTTAAAATAAAAATCGAGACAATTCATACAAGCACAGTGACGCATTAAAACTATGATTTGTTTTTATTATTTGGAAGCTATTCTCTACGAATTTTTTTTCGCAATTAATCGTCTTTCCACGAGTTTCCGGAATTTGTTTATACAGACCGCATTAAAAATGCTACATGTTTGAACATTCTCATATAAGTTTTGTTTATAATTTTTAGAAGTTAAGATAATTTTTGAATAATGGCAGATTTATCGTAGTCGAGCGGCAATACCAAATTTTGTGTAAAATTGGGAAAAGTACATGAGAACGCTCCAAATGTTACGAACTACTTATGACGATCAAGCATTGTCACGGACAATGATTTATGAATGTATGAAACATTTCGAGGCGGTATAGAATCACAAGGCAACAATTGCACCGACCGGTCATCAGAACAGACGAATCTGTATAAAAAAATTCGTGAGTTGTTTTGTCAAAAGTTTCGTTGCATGCTCATAAGACATCGAAAATATCATAGTAATCGGTACATCACAAGTTTAATACATTGACTAAAAATTTAGAGCTAAACAAATCTTTGCACGACTTTTCCCACATACTTTAAAACAAATGGGCGAATTTGTTGCTTCTGGATCATGTAAAATCAACTTGGTACTGTACGACTATTTTTTGTTTCCAAAACAGTTAAGAAGCCAAAAAAAGGCATTTTGAAAGAATTTCTGATATCCGTATAACTTCGGCCCCTGTTATTACGACCATTTCAAAGAAATTTATCAGCGTTTCTTCTAAGAGATTTATATGACTGTTATAGGTCAATTCGTTTTAAAAGTGGTTGCTGTCAGATGCAGTGGAACACTGTTTATTAATAATAAGTACAGTTATTAAAATATTTCGTACATGGATGTTTAGTTTTTCAAAAACTAATATTTTATTTTAATCTATATGCCTATAGTGCAAATGCGTTGTGGCCTATTTTGTCATTCAACTGGTCCAATAGCGATGAATAATTCCGCAAGCATCTGAAAAAGCAGTTATCATTACTTTACTAGCCCATGGCACTACTTTTGTCCTCTTCGGTGCACTTAAACCAGCTTCCATCGATTGATATTTGGCTTCCAAAGTATAGTGGTGGACCCAAGTTTCATTAACAATGCAAAAGTCCAGGTGTATTACGCTTAAACAGTTTCAAACAATGCTCCGAACCGTTGAAAGATTGCATTTTTGGGCACCCACCTTACAGAAAGTTTTTTCATATCCAAATCATGCAAAATTAAGATCGACAAGTTTAAAACCTCCACAATCTCACGCAGCTTCACTCGACTACCTGACAACAAAATATCACGCACTTTTGTTATAATTTTTGATATACGGCCATCTTTTACACTTTGTCTCAGCACCACGAACACTCGTACGACGAAAATCATTAAATTACTTGTATATCATTTTAATCGATGAAACAGAGTCCGAATAATATTTATCAAGCTTTTGTTTTGTCTCTGTTATTGTTTTTCCACGCAGAAAATAATGTTTAATGAGAACGCAAAAATCACTTTTTTCATTATAGTGAAACGAATACAAGTTGCTTATTTTAAATGGCTGGCAAACATAGACTATTCCGCTGATGATCTTGAAAATTGGTATGACGGCATTTGGAGATATGTATTTTAAGCAAATAATATTGAGATTTTATTCTGGTTTCGCCATCTCTTACATTTTTACCTGACTTATTGAACTAATCAATCTATCAATTTTTGGACAGAATACGACACAGCCTGAGTTGTAAGCTTGGTCGTCTATTTGACAATTTAAGCTAACTGATTTTGAAAGATCACCTTGTTAAGTCGGGCTGAGAGGGAAATATTTAGTAGTAGAATTGCGTAATATCTTGAAAGAAGAGTTTGAGAAATATTTCAAAGGATGAATAATCCCCAACATTTATATAAAATTAAAGCGGCTTACCCCTTAAAATATCTTTCTACAACCAAGTTGTATTAAACCTTAAGATTCACTTGGTTGTCCAAAATTGTTAAGAACACTTAAGTATGCCTTTATGGAAAATAAATTTCCAACGTCTCTTTCTATCCTTGATACCAGAAAAACATGTTTGCATTTTCTATAGTATCCATGTATTCAAATTAAATCAAACTATTCAAACACCCATCACGCCATTTCCAAGAGATTTTTTGCTTTCTCATCTTTTTATCTGAGGAAGTTTCAATTCCTGCAATAATTCTTCTTAGCAATATTCTCTTGATGTGAGAGAACTAGAGATGAAGAGGGATTATACCGTCAGGTTTTTGCGTCTGTCTGGCGCACTATTGTCATCAATTTTTCTGGTGACCGATTGTTTACCAAATTTTTAGTTAGCCATTATTCTGTCTCGAAATTTATTGAGTATTACTAGGAGCATCTTGATTAGAATTTTTTCTAGTGCTTTTCATTTTGTGGCTGAGACTTCGGAATGCGGAAATTCCCTTGGCCCTTTTGGCTTCAACTACTATGGCCATTTCGCCATGTCTACTAGAATTTTGCCGAATCTGAACAAATTTTTTTAATAATCCAAACATCGCATTGAAACAATACCTTACTTCGTTATCCAAGAAGAAGGCACGTTTTTTAAATTTTACCCCGCTGAAGAATTTACTGGCCACTATCGAGTATTAAACCCGCTTCTTTTGAGCGTAGAGGCAATATTCTAAGTACTACACCAATGGAAACCGGCTTTTCTTTAATGCCATTTTAATTCGTAATTAAGTTTTATTACTAGGGCCGTGGAGTTGATTATTTTACTGTTGTTTTATCGGTTTTACTTGATTAGGGTCGTCCGAACATTTATGGTAATTTTCAGAATGACTGTCTCTGCAGTTGTATTTTTAACGTTTTCGTCCAGTTTCAATTTGCAGTCAAAAATAACGTGGCTTCCTGCGCACTTCAGACATCTACGAGATCATATTGATAAGTCCTTAGCCTACTGCAGAAGGAAAAACCATTTGGCAATGAAGATAGCTTTTATATCCAATATATTTCTCTTTTAAAGGATTATAATTTGCATAAACCTCTTAGGAAAAAAATGTCTTCTTGCTTTGCAAACCAGCTCTCTACAGTTTCTATTCATTTAGTCCTTTCGAATATTTTTACAACCGAAGAAGCCAGATCGGTCGGATAAAGGAGTTGTTCAAACAATTCGAACTTTAAATCGTTTAATGCGCAACTTGTATGAGCAGATATATTGTCCTGCAGAAACAGGACACCTTTGGTCAATTTACTGCGTCTTTTTTTATAATTCTTTCTTGCAAAGTCTGAAAATTCAAAACGCTGTTGGTGAAACACGCTGTGCTTGGCACAGAATAATTGTTTACCGATGAAAAAATCAATGAATAGAACTGTTATCACTAGTTAAAAAGCATCACTACCCGGGGTCAGTCATGGTTCGGCGGGGTAAATTCTGGAATGGGTTCTTTGATCTACATTTTTGCGGAAACGGTGTAATCTATCAAGTGCTGTCTTGAAAGCCGTTGTAACACCACTCACCATACTTTTTCAAAAACAACATCTGGATTTTCCAGCCAGATTCTGTGCCAATCTATAAGACTAAACCCATCCAGACCTTGCTCCAAAACAATTTACCCGATTTCGTGTTACCGAATAATGGTCGTTTGGTAATTCAGATTTAAATCCTGTGGACTGTATTGGAAGCATAGAATTCCATAAGTTACCAGAACATTGAATTTTTGAACCTGCTTTCTAATCCATGAGGTGCCACTGCTATTTATATATCGCCTGTGTGATTCAAAGTCTGCATTTTGAATAGAATTTGGTCAAAATTATTTTGTAATTTTCATGTTATCGCATAAAATACGTGTAACGCTGCTTATTAAATTTTTTGTATAGCTAATATAATACAGGGTTTGGTGTAATGTGTATGACCTGCTTTGATTTAGTACAGCGTTGTTGGTGGCGCAAGCGCAGAAGAGCGGCGTGCACTGAATTCGGTAAAGTTTCCATCAGTCAAAATGGCACCGTCTCCCATTTAAGTCAATATTTCGAATTGGGATGTCATAATAGAGTACCGACATCAGAGCAATCATAAAGTACATGAATCAATAACACCATTTCATTGTCCTTGAAAAAGTAAGAGTCCTATATCGAACGCCGCAGTGGTTGCAAGAAATCAGCCCACGATGATCGGCTGTCCGCCATGCCGTATCACTCTTTCCCAGCCACTTGGTTTCCTAGCTTGTGGGACATTCTTTTATTAGCGCGGTTGCCTTGTGGAGATAACTCAAGAGTCAGGTGTTCCGCACACGCACTCACTAACTGAATGAGCTTAAGCAGCGTATACGAGAAGTCGTGCAAAGCATTCTTCTGGAAATGCTGCAGCGTATGAAGCAGCCATTTTCGTGACGTTTATACGAATATGTTATTCGGAATAGTGATATTCAAAAACTGAAATTTGATAACGCAGTCTATGTTAAGTAGCATATTTTTATCTGTGTAATCTTGTTTTTGTTAAATACAATGGTCTATTATTTACGTAATGCCGCGTTGTTTATATCCCACTATACATTATGTTCAATCCTGTATAAAGTAAAGTTGCATTTTATTACAATTAGAATCTGTCAGGGAACCGGGGCAATCAAATTGCTTGACAACTCGATTTTGATGCATCGGTTAATATGTACACCCTAGTTTTATAAGTGCATTACCACTTTCACATTTAAGGATATATTTTAAAAAACTACCGATCATTTGAGAGTAGATCTTAAGTTACTTCTAAGGATTGCAAACAGGATGTTGTATTTAAAAATCTGTATGCTTATTTCGAAAATATATTGGTTTGCGGCAAAACGGTTCGCGTCAAACCGTTTCGCGGCAAACCGATCGGCGGCAAAATAGTCGCGGCGAAATGGCCACAGTAAAACGGACCATTGCCGAAGAGTAGGGTAGGTGAAGCTGCATGATTATCTCGTATTTTGCCAGATAATTGCAAATAAGTGACGCGTGAGGAGTTGGCGCATTGTCTTAGTGCAACATCTAACTCTGGTATTTCTATAGCTTGGGCTTTCCTGTGCAGCATCCCTCAAATGACTTAAAATTTCCAAATAGAATACCTTTTGGCCTGGGCCGATCCTTTCCCCAGCTACTACGACGATCACATCTTGGTTTTGTTATCATAGCCATAAACCCAAATTTGATCTCCTTATGGTGTTTATCAAGAAATTTTTCTTGGCGCGGTCCTGGCTGATCTTAGCATGACTTTTTTCCGTTTTTTGACCAATGAACGTAGTATTAATTTTGGGGTGTTAATTCTTTATTGATGCTCACTTCTTGAGCAACCTCTTGGATAGTTAAACAGCGATGTCTATAAATCATAACACGAACTGTATCGATACTATTATTGTTTGTTTATGTACAAGGTCGTCAAGGCCCACGATCGGTCAATGTTCTACCTGTTTTAAAACGATTTAACTTTTCCCCATATGTTTGCCCAAGCATTTTCACCATACAAACACGTTCTTTATAAATTTTCATTTTTACTTTGTTAAAAATGCGACAAGTGGTTATTTCCGCTGTTAAAATTCTAGAGCAACGCGTCAAACAGTGTTGTGTTTTTGAAAGTGGGCGATAGCGCCACTTGTCAAAATGCGTTCCGTGTTAAGTCTTTATTTGAATATACCTCGTACACTACACGATCTGTAATTAAAGGCGAAGAGGTATTGATTGCTTTGTAAATACGAATTATCGTGCAAGTTAAACAAAATATCAAGGACATAATATTAAGGTCATATTAAAATTCACATATTTACGTGCAAATATTTTAAAATGATCTGACTTATATTACAAATAATAAAAATAAAAATGGGATAGAATGTTCTAAACCATAAAAGAAACCGCTGTTAAAATTAGAAGAAGAGATCAAAATTATGTTTACCCTACTAAATGAACAATTTATTTAAGATTGAACATTAAGACCTTACGGAATTCGTTATAATGAACACATTAGTGACTGCTTAATTCAAAATCCAATATATTTATGAATTTGTTAGACGAAAATTTTAGATAGCAGCGCAGCCTTTAATTTTTAAAAAATTGATTAATTTCCATTAAATTTAATTTAGTAATAGGCGGTTATAGGTAATTTAAGAAAATTGGAAAAAATCGCCACTTGAGAATTATTTCGAAATTGTATTTTAAATCATAGTTTAACTTATACGATTTCCTTGATTGATGTTTAATGATCTGTAGTTAATTTTTGTTGTTGTTACAGTCTGACGGCAATACGTCTTTTCTGCGCGCAGCGCGTGCAGGACATCTTGATAAAGTTCTTGAGCACCTTAAACAAAATATCGATATCAACACCAGTAATGCGGTAAGTTGTTAATAATTATTTATTATTAAATTCGTTCTAAAATTATTTATTTATTATTGTTAATCATTACTGCAGTTTAATATATACAAAACTGATAAACATAAATCACTAAATAATGAATAACTCCTAAAATACACTTTAGATTGTACATTTACTACCGATATAATGGAAAGAATTTTCCTTTAGCTATAAATAATACAATTTGAATCAAATATGTAACACGTGCTCTTTCTATTAAAAACGCACTGTTTGATAAGTAGTGGCCATGCGTTGCTTTGAAAACATGGAATTGGCATTCTTCCATAGTAAACAAACCAACCTAATTTAAACTAAAATTTTATAAATTTTCACAGAACGGCCTCAATGCACTGCATTTAGCATCCAAAGATGGCCACGTTCAAGTTGTTGAAGAACTACTTAAACGTGGAGCAGCTGTGGATGCAGCTACCAAAAAAGGTAACACAGCACTTCACATAGCTTCGCTAGCCGGACAAGAAGAGGTCGTTAAACTCCTTGTCCAACATGGAGCATCTGTTAATGTTCAAAGTCAAAATGGCTTTACACCTTTATATATGGCGGCCCAAGAAAATCATGACAATGTTGTTAAATACCTTCTAGCCAACGGTGCTAATCAAAGCTTAGCGACAGAGGTAAGCCATTTAATAAATTTAATAAAATATATTCCATAAATTACTTTTTAGGATGGATTCACACCATTGGCTGTGGCAATGCAACAAGGTCATGATAAAGTAGTCACAGTTCTTTTAGAAAATGATACTAGGGGAAAAGTACGATTACCAGCTCTTCATATTGCCGCCAAGAAGGATGATGTAAAGGCCGCTAAACTTTTATTGGAAGTAAGTTAATATAAAACTGCTATAGACGCGTTTACTTATTGATATTTTAGAATGAACACAATCCAGATGTTACTTCAAAATCTGGATTTACTCCTCTTCACATAGCTTCACATTATGGCAACGAATCTATAGCAAATCTTCTCATACAAAAAGGTGCAGACGTAAATTATGCAGCTAAACACAATATCTCACCCCTCCATGTTGCCGCTAAATGGGGAAAAGCAAATATGGTTGCTTTATTATTAGACAAAGGCGCTAATATTGAATCTAAAACTCGCGACGGTTTAACACCGCTTCATTGTGCCGCACGTAGTGGTCATGAACAAGTTGTGGACATGCTACTAGAACGTGGAGCACCCATTAGTTCTAAAACGAAAGTAATAATACTTTTTCTTTATTTTAACTGTTACTAATATCAGTTCCTTCAGAATGGTCTAGCTCCTCTGCATATGGCAGCACAAGGAGATCATGTAGATGCTGCACGAATTTTACTTTATCATCGAGCACCTGTTGACGAAGTCACAGTAGATTACTTAACAGCCCTTCATGTAGCCGCTCATTGTGGTCATGCTAGAGTGGCTAAGCTTTTATTAGATCGAGGTGCTGACGCAAATGCAAGGGCGCTTAATGGTTTTACTCCACTTCATATCGCCTGCAAGAAGAACAGAATCAAAGTAGTCGAACTTCTTTTAAAACACGGAGCAAGTAAGTACTTCAACTTTTCACTTTGACCATAAATAATAGTTATATTTTTAAGGCATTGGAGCTACAACCGAATCTGGTTTGACTCCTTTACATGTAGCGAGCTTTATGGGATGTATGAACATTGTTATTTATCTCCTACAACACGATGCAAATCCAGATGTTCCAACCGTCCGTGGTGAAACACCTTTACATTTGGCCGCTAGGGCCAATCAGGTAAATTTAAATTAGGGTATCATTTTTCGGGTTATAACGAACGATATGTTATTTAGACGGACATCATAAGAATACTTCTTCGTAATGGCGCCAATGTTGACGCGCGTGCTCGAGAGCAACAAACACCTCTTCATATAGCTTCGAGACTTGGAAACGTCGACATTGTAATGCTTCTACTACAACATGGGGCAAAAGTTGATACCACAACCAAGGATATGTACACGGCACTTCATATCGCTGCCAAGGAAGGCCAAGATGAGGTAATGTCCTTAACTACCGGAAGATTATTGACTCATATAGCTCAGTTATATTTAATGGATGTGTTTTGGATGAGACATCAAGAATTTCTTATTTGATTTTTTCCTGTTTGCACATAGCTTAGATATTCCCTTTTATCGTGTTTTGATGACTGAATTCTTTTGTTGTTGTTATCATCTTCGTAACTAATAAATTGTTATATATTGCACCATTGTTTTGTTTTGGTGGAAGAGAAAAACTGTAAGATTGTTATCATCTTGTAGCTTTTCTCTTAATTATTTTAGCAACTTCTATTTCTTTCTTAGTATGATTGAGCGTATTTATTTATTTGTGAAAGTTAATTGTGCTGACACTAAGTGCTTCAATAGGTGGCAACTGCACTAATTGACAATGGCGCCTCTCTAAATGCGACCACCAAAAAGGGTTTCACGCCGCTACATTTAGCAGCGAAGTATGGCAATTTGAAGGTAGCAAAATTACTTCTCCAAAAAGAAGCTCCTGTAGATGCGCAAGGAAAGAATGGCGTTACTCCACTCCATGTCGCTTCTCATTATGACCATCAAAACGTAGCCTTATTGCTTTTAGATAAAGGCGCATCTCCACACGCTACGGCTAAAAACGGCCATACACCTTTACACATCGCAGCAAAAAAGAATCAAATGGACATTGCTAACACATTATTAGAATACGGAGCTCAACCAAACGCCGAAAGTAAAGCCGGTTTTACACCTCTACATCTCAGTTCACAAGAAGGTCATACAGATATGTCTTCCCTTTTAATCGAACATCATGCAGATACAAATCATGCAGCAAAAAATGGACTAACTCCTTTACATTTGTGTGCCCAAGAAGACAGAGTACCTGTGGCTGAAATCCTAACTAAAAATGGTGCTGAAGTCGATGCCCAAACTAAAGGAGGTTACACTCCTCTCCATGTTGCTAGCCATTTTGGCCAATCGAATATGGTTAAATTTCTTTTGGAAACTGGTGCCAACGTTAAGTCTACCACATCAATCGGCTATACACCTCTTCATCAAGCTGCTCAACAAGGTCATACAAATATTGTAAATATTCTTTTAGAACATTCGGCGCAACCTAACGCAGTTACTATGGTAAGTAATCAAAACCAAAAATTTAAGTGTATAAAATGATTTCATTTATTTAGAATGGCCAAACTCCTCTAAGTATAGCCCAGAAATTAGGATACATTAGTGTAATTGATACATTGAAAAGAGTTACCGAAACTCCCACCACAAGTCCACCTGTTGTACCAGAAGAAAAATATAGGGTCGTAGCGCCAGAAGCCATGCAAGAGACATTCATGTCTGATTCTGAAGAAGAAGGAGGTTAGTGTGCTTTATTTAATTTTAGAAATAAAACTTGATTTGTGGGCTGCTCATTTAAATATTTTTTATCTTTACCAACCTAGTTATAAATTCATTAGATGACCAAACCGTTGTAAATATTTTAGCTGTCCACCAATTAATATAAAACCAATATCGACATATAGTATAGATAGTTTAGTGAAAATTAGGCAAATTAGAGCTTTTCGCATAAATCTAGGAATATCACTCGCATGCATTACTTTATATTATCAACCTACAGTCATTAATATTCATTCCATTCAAATCACCTTGGAATCCTCTTTAGAGCAGCTTAGGTCAGCATTTAGGCGTTATAATTACTAAATAAACGTGGGAATAGTCTGCTTTTTCCTTCTTACGAACAGTTATAGTTGTCTATATGTCAGTGGAACAATAAGTGTACAAAAGTGTAAAATACCTTTTTCCTCGCGAAAGCAGGCGAGGACATATTGGATGGATTTGGCCAGGCACCTCACGAACGTCATGTCTATCTTCCATATTTCAACGGCACAACTTTGTTAACGCGTAAGTTTTACGCTATAAAAATACAAACACAAACACTATACTCAACAAATTGAAACTTTCTAGACAACTATTTTAGTCTAAAAATTTTGTTTTAATACATACACTGCCGGCTTTGGCTATATATACAGGGCATTGCTAATTTTATGAATTCGTTTCCCTTCCCTTTGTGCGTTAAAGTTACGCTTGAATAGCCTAATTCAAAATAACAAATAAGTATATACTTGTAACAAATTTTTTAACTCGGTATTTAAAATTATTTGTTTTATCCTGATTTATACGCGCAAAAATTCTGCAAAATATTACAAAACTAAAACTTATTAAATTAATTGGGTAAACAGTCGCTGATTGCTACGCATCAAGGACGCGTGGTCCATCGTACACTATCATATCCTGCCTACAATTCCTCGTTGATTACTTTAACAAAAATTACAGAAACTCTTATTTTGATAAACCAAATATTAAAACCCGTACCAGATTACTGCAATTTCATACCTGAAATTTGTTTAAATTGCTGATTACGACATACTTAAGATATAATTGGTCTTAAAAATAGCCTAAAATTTTATTCCTTTTAAAATCAGCATAATAAATACTGATTTCCACAAAATTTAAATAGGAAAGGTAAAGAATGCCAAAGGTATAATAATAAGCACACAAAAAGTTAGTCAATTAGAGACAATTTTATAACTCAAATTAGAAGCAGTAGAATTTTTACCTAAATCAGATCATGCGGCACAATAAAATACAAAGAAAGAATTTTTAAAAAAGCATAGGTTTCTTTTTATTAAAGTGGGTCGCGATTCTTGGATTGCAGTTTCGGTCCTTCGCGTTTTCGTCAGCAGGGAATACTTAACATGCTTTACCAAATAATTGTTGTTTAATATGCGAAATAATTTCAGCCATGTATTTACAAATTATTGTAACATAAAGCACAACTTTGGGACTAGTCGTTCCCCTACCTTAGAAATAACTTCAGGTTTCCAACGGCCGTTATAAACAGTGGAACATTTAAAATGTTCTTCGAGTTTTGATTCCAGCCGAGAACAGTGGTCGCAAGCTTTTGATTGTTGACGTATCGGCTGGGCATCTTTAGTATATTTTGTACCCATATTTGTTTTTCTCGTCAGCGTATCTTCAATGGCAGTGATATAATCGTACCTTTCAATCATATGGTGAGCCTTATTCTGTTGCTCTTGGGATAAACTGCTACCCAAAGACTTGAATATGATATGAAGTTTAGATAAATGCTTTATAGGCGCAACCATCCCAAAAGCCATCATGCAACGTACCATTGATAATACTGATGTATACAACTCCTGCTCCATGTTATATGAAAGCTTTCACATTCAACAATCGCACGAGCATAATCTCCTTGGTTAACTTCCTAGATTCCTACACAACCAGCCCGGAAATCGCCATCTGGCCGGCCGATAACTATTGTTTCCCCTTCACTGCTAATGTCTCCTCTTCCATAAGAAGTACGTTTATCGTATGGTTGTCTGATTAATTACTAAAACTTTCTTCGTTTTTGACTTCTAGGTTGCTGTTTTTCAAATCCTACATGAAATCAAATCTGGATATTGCATTAATGCCCAATATTATATTGTCGTTAACATCAGATACTAATACTGTTGAAGTAGTTCCCATCATTGTCTTCGTTGCCCAAATATCCAGCAACATTTGGTAAATTTACCTTGTGATGGTTCCATCAATGTACAACACTATCCTGTTTGTGTGATAATAAGGCTATTTCGATAGTGACTTACGGCACATGATCAACAGAGATCCTATTTATAGCGAGTTCGATTTGCTGCCCTGCACGGGTTTAGTGCATATTAGCTGATTTGTATTAATAAAAAATAGTATAAAAACTAGGAAAACTACAAAATATTGTACTTTTTTTTGTAAAAGGAAAACTGCACTGGTATAATACAGCAAGTCAAACCCGTTATTAGCTTTACTTGGAATTTTTCTAACCATGTTGTAGCCTTTGTCCCGTAATTATTTTCAAAGTTATCTCTTCCAGGCGCTCTACGCCTTTATAGGCTTCTTTCACGGCCCATACGTGAGTATTACTTTTTAATGCTTGTGAGACGCTATGTTTTTGAATTTCGAAGATCATCTATAAACGTTTGTACGCCAAGTTGCTCGATGAAACCCTCTGGGACCGTCAGATACTCTAATCTGACTAACCCTAAAATTTTTGCTTCCAGTTCCTGAAAATTTTCTCCAACCTCTTGACTTCTATTTCTTAATTAGTCACACTAAGCTTGCTGCAGGTGCTTATTTCCATAACGATTTGCAGGTACAGTTTGTAAAATGTTCAAAGCGTTCCCACGTATAGTCATTATCAACGCGGTCGCCTTTTTTTCCATGGTACACTTTTCCGGCTGCTGCGAACTGTTTATAATAGTTGCTCCGGAGCGTTTCCGTAGGTATGAATTTTTCCATGCTTTCTAGAACTTGACATGGCATCTTATATGGCGTTTAATAAGCGGACCGCTGTACATTCACTTCTTCTCGTTCTTCACGATGAACCGAGAGTATTCCTTGTTATGGCATGCTAATTTATTTTGCTTATGTTCAGGAGAATGCAATTTTGGTGTAGCTTATCACATTAATTGCTTACCTCATCGACTTTGATTGCCTCTTTTAGCTTATTTATAATTTTACACTTATGTATGATTTTTTCTTGTGATTTATTTTAACTGAATTTAATTTCTTCTTGTAGTTTATTTTGATTTAATTTAACTGATATTATTTGCTTCTCTAATTTATTTGTAATTATTTCTAGTAATTATTTTTATTTGATCTGATTTCGTTTTGTTTTAATTTAGTTGCTTCTCTTTTGATCCAACATTGTCTACTGTAATTCCAATAGTGCCCTTTTGGTGACACGTTTAGCACTTCACTTTAATTTATATTTATTTACGATGGACATTCAAAAATAAACGAGAATCAATTTTTTAACCTTATTAATGCGAAAAAAATGATAAACAAAAATTATTCTATTTTTCTACATAGTCTCCTGATTTATTAACATATGTTTTCCCACCGACTGGGAAAGTTTGTTATTCCATTACAATAAAAAGAAAAGGGATGGGTGTTGAGTCAATTGCGCATAAACATCTGTACTTCCGCATCATCGGTGAAACCCTGCTCCACTAAAGCTTCCTTCAGTGGTCCAAACATGTTGAAATTACACGACGATAGGCACGTATTGTATGATGGATGTTTGAGAGTGTCCCAGAATATTTTCTTCAATTTTTGGCGCGTTTGATTTTCCGCATGGGGCCGAGAATTGTCGTGTAGCAAAATTAAGTTCTTGGTGGGTTGCCGTCGCCTTTTTTTTCCGATAAGCGGCCTTGACTTGATGCTAGAGTGTGTAGTAACGAACAGCATTAACTGTGTTCTGTTCGTGAAGGATATCCAGCAAAATAACAGCTTTTGAGTCCCAGAACACTGTTGTGACAACTTTCCCAGTTGACAGACAGGTTTTCGCTTTTACAGGAGCGACCTCTCTTTTTATCGCCATTCTTTACGCTCTTGCTTTCTCTCGGAAGTGTAGTGGTGAACCCACAAATCACAATGCAGCTGAGAAGAGAGACCCTCTCAATTTGTTAACGAGCCAGAAGCCGTTGGCTAAATTCAAGGCGAACTGGCTTTTGTTTCTCTGACAGAAGGCGTGGTATCTAGCAAGCCGAAATCTTGGTAAAACCGAGCTAATCATGGATGATTGTATTGATACTCCCAATGCAATTTTAGAGACGGTGAGGTGACGTCCTAGGCCAGCGATCATGTGTTTCATTTTCAACTTTCGTGGCTGTGAAATTATGTTTTTACCAAACCGTTTTTGTATTTGCAAAATTTCAGCTGCACGGACTCTCTTCCGCGACAAAAATGAATAATGATGCGTTGAGCAACAGATGTTTTCAGTACTGCTATTCTAGCGGTGTCAATACTTCCCTCCTGTGTTCTTCGCACTCCTACAATTCCCTCTTACATTTCTTAAGAGTAACTGAGCCATTCCTTTCTCTTTTAAAACCGCCACATCGAAATTCTCATTTAAATTTTAATTTCCCGTGTATTTAATGCTATTTATTTATTCAGTTTATTGTTTATTTTTTTGTGCATTTATGAGCAAAATATTTAAATCGCATTTCTGACACCAATTGTAATAAAACGCGCAAGTTAAATATTAAATTATTTAATTCAATTTTCTAATTTATCTGTAAGTTACAATTAATCATAATTCTATATTTATTTATTTCTAATTGTTTGATTAGGGCAGGGTTGAGCGATTTATTAAAAGTACTCTATTACGTAGTTGACTTTATATAATATTTAGATTTTGGTTTTCAAGCTATTTCGAGACTTTATTATTTAAATAAGCCTTAGGGCGATACCCTTTTTCTCCGGATAATATATTTACTGTGCCGAATCGTTTTACCTGGAGGTAAATTTTTATATTTCTCTTTTAAATATTTATTTTAAAATTTGTGGGTCACACTAAAGTTTATTTACGACCGATGTCTGTACCATTAAGTAATAATTATACGAGTTCTATACATTTATTTAATAAAAAAAACAATAAAAATAAATATATGCTATCAGAAATCATACATCTAAAATTAGAATAAAATTTCTACAGAAAACCAGTTATATAAATACAACGACATTTTCCCGAGTAGTTCCCTTAGCAATATTTCTGAAAAGATGTAAACGTGTAGGTCAATGACTTTAGTTTACTAAAGGAACTAACGACCTGGTCTTAAAATCAAGATTATGTTAAATAAAAACAAATTTAAACTTTAAATTATAATCTTAGAAACTTTGTCTTTAATGTTTTATTATAAAATGGTTATTTGACTAATTTTTAAAACTGCACTTACGTTTTAAATTCTTGATTTGATATTATCTTAGTTTGTTGATAATATATCTTCCTTCTGGTTAATTTCCATTTTTCCAGTTAGAATTTATGGATTTGTGTCCAAGCCAGAAATCATTTTCGAAACACGCTGAAATTAGTAGGTATCTCCAGTTTGAGGGTCTGCAAACATCAGGGTCCTTACGTTGTGTTCTTTATAGATGCGCGTTCGAACAACTTGATTAAATTTCCCGTTCTAAATTCGGAAATTTATTATTTACTTTGGCGTTACTCTTCCATAAAACGTTATATTGCTGCAAACACTAATCAGAGGAAATTTATTTCACTTACTTGTTAACATCAAAGGATATTTCTCGAAGCTGTCACGATTGGTTAATTCGTCACCGTGTTCGACGATATAAAATGATGCTTCTTGCGTTTTTCTGGTATTTATCAACTATTTGGTTTCCCTTTCTGCTGTTTAGTTGACCAATCAAACGTCTCCGATTCAAATTATTAGTTTGCATGTTTGGTGGTAGGAAACAGTTAAAGACTCGTTACATAACAGCGTCCTGTTTCGCAACCTCCCGCTGGATTTTATTGCTTGGGTAACTTAGGTAATTGATACCCTAATTTCGAAGGGAGCTCTTTGATTTTTTATACTTTATTACGGCCGAAGACTTTTTCTTGTAAAATGTTTATTTATTCAAATCATTTTACATCTTTTCGGATTTTAGTTTATTTTTACACTATGGATTTTAATATCCAAGCTCGCGGTTTTATAGCGGTAAACTTTGTTAAATTTTATTTCAATCTGAGAAACTTCGTTTTAAACTTAGAAATGCTGTTAGGCTATTTCTGTTTATAATAATTTTAGAAATTTTCTAATGTGAGAACAGAGTAGTTTTTTAATTGTTAACTACGAGGGTCTAATATAATATTCATATAAAGCGCAATTAATATTTCTAAATCTTTACACACCGATATAAATTTTAGAATCAACTAAATTAACACATAATTCATCTATTTATATCAAAACTGTAACTTCTAGAATATTCGGCAAATGTCTAGACATTATAATTCATGAGTAATTTGGTGTAGGGTCGTGACTCGTCACGTAAATGTCTAGTGGATGGCTAATTGCAAATGCCTGCTAATTTTATTACATTAATAATTTATATCTGATTAGAAGCAGAAATTTAACTTTAAAACTGCCTTTTCAATTTTCAAATGTGATAGTTTCATCGTGATCTGAACATTCTCAAACTTTGATATAAATGATTAGGAGAAAATGCCCAATATTTGCGATTAAAGCAGCTGATCATCTTTTTGTGTGCGCGCACATTTCGCGGTAACTCCGTCTAAACTATAGCATAGAATTTGTTGTATACGGTTGCCCTATATTCCCATTTGACTGATATGACATTTTTGGAATCCCTAAAAGCCACAGTGAAAATTGTTTTGACGACTTTTGGAACTGATTTAAAACTCATTAGTAGTACAGCCTTCTCTAGAAACTTTTTACGTCCCTTTTTTATACACCTCGCTTCTGTATGAAAAAAACTGAAATGGCATGATGTTCCTTTCTCTTTTTAGAAATAGTTGCGAGTCGCGCATAAGTAGAAATTTTTCTGAGAGACAAAGAAAAACGGAAATCGAAATAAAATTTATAAAACAAAAATGGATGCATTTTGCTTATACTAAATCTTTAACAAGAATGACGGCCTAGAAAAGTCAGAGTTCTCCTCACAAGTCTATGAGGAAGACAAAAAATGTACACAAACTTTGCTAACTTGTAAATTTTACATTGTCAGGGTCTAAACAGGTGGTAATATCATAACACTGTCGGAACAGGGTAAACTAGTGCATTGTAGGGCTATACGATTAACGATAGGACAGTAGAGAGACTTTTAGTTTCCAATGCCGTTATAAAAGGACTTTGGTTACTTAAAAACTTTTTATTTATAGGTTAGATAAAAAATACACTAACTGACATTGGCAAATAAAAGATTCACTAATAAGCAAAGGTCTATTTCACATGATTTACACACTAAGAAATTGAATTCAACTTGTAAAGGGGTAATTAGCATTTAATCGACCATCATGGCTTCCTCAAATCGACTTAATCTTATTGGATTTAAACTAATCACATATAATATTGGATAAAGCTACATTAGTCGGAATAATGTTAATAATATCCATTCATATACATATATTACTCTTATTAATTCAAGCAGCTAAACAATGCGCAATCGTCCATAGTTAATTAAAAGTTATAGCGAAGTCCGTTACACCAAGTTTTCACCAAGAAACGTTCTTGCGAACTGATCAAGTATCGCAAAACATATGTGCAAATCGCAGTTTAATAAGTCATAAGTCACCAATCAAATTTAAAATATGCATGACTATCGAGCCCAAAATTAATAAAAGAAATTCAGTAGCTGATCAAACTCAGAAGAACAGCTTGATACTTTTACAAAAGAGGGGGATCCCTCAGGACGAGGAAGGCTTGTAAGTTTCTTTGCGTCCACTGTTGCTATCTCAAATCCCACTTATAACTTCAAGGCCATTTCACTGACGCTGCAGCTACAACACTTACCGACAAAAGGCGTCTTAAAACGAAAGAGGGTTTTATGTCGATACTATTAAAGCTTTCTTGTAATTCATGTGATAGGGATAATTATTTATTTTAAATGGCCACAAATGGAATCATTTTTTAAGTTTTCATTCGTAGGCCGTCGTTAAAAACAATCATTATATTTACTTTTTATATCGAAATCAAACTCTTCCCGCCAACTAAAGAAGATACCCAATTATCATTTTTACAACGGTACTTCCTTGAATTTGAATTTAACAAATGTATAGGATATCCCATAAAAATGTATACACACTTCAATAATTATAAAGTCAGTGTTTATTAGCATATAGTTTTGCTAAAAATAATAATAATTTACAGACATAAACAATTTATGTTGTCAGTGCCTATTGTCCAACTGATGATCATTTTGGTTCAAGCACAGTCGACAACGTGAAGTAATGCACTCGTTCAAGATTACCCTCAATTCGTCGTCTGTTGCCGATATTATACCGTAAATTTTATCTTTTGCGGATCCTTAGAAAAAATCAAGGAGTATATGGTCTGGTAAACGCGGTGGATATTCTACGAAACCTCATTTTGTCATCAAGGTAGGTCTTTACGTCACTATAGCAGTGTGGGGGCGCTCGATTTTGTTGGAAATATAACTCTTCATCCTCTAAATCCTCTTGAATTCTTGGTTTGACAGCTTTCTGCAGCAAGTTAAAGTAAACAGCACCAGTCATGGTACTCTCAAAATAGAATGGGTCAATTAATCCCTTCGCTGATAAGGTGCACAACTCTGTAATTCCTGATAAATTAACATGACGTACCAGAAGAGGATTCTCAGTTCCCCAGTAAATTGTGGTGATTAGTTGACCCAATTAATTTAAATGTAGCTTTCTCGTTACTTTACACAGCTTGCCAAGTATTACTCCAAAAACTGTGTTCTTCGGTCCAGATTAGCTTCATTGAGAGCATGCACTTGGGATTTTGGAAGTTTCAAAATATGACAAACACTGAATTTTGAAGTTTATCTTTCGTGACCTGGTTGCCGCACTGGTGATATGTTTCCATCGCCCTTTCTTGGTATTGTGGCGATCGTCTATGTCCACGATCTTTCAAAATGTGTTTTGTGAACACTCTAAATAGTTCCATCTGCTTCAAACCTAGCAGATCGTGACGGTGAATTTGTTTGAATTTTCCCCTAAACTACATGTCTACTTCACATACCTTTTTAACTTTCCAGTAGCATTTTAAGATAAATTTCTTTTGCTCAAGTTTAATTTGGCTTCACCCAAAAGTATGTGAGTGATCCATCAGCTGTTAAAATGCATATAGTTTTTTGGGACACCCTGTATCTGCCAATATAATCCTTACTTATATACACGGTAAAACTAAATGTGTTAACCTAAAATTGTCTGTATTAAAAACCAAATTAGGTTTCTCACGATAACATGAACCCCTTGTATTGTTATCTGAAGTTGAACGTAAAATTTCAAACTTTCGCTTGCTTTCTATAACCGGTCACAATCTTCTGTATCTTTTCTGTATTAATAACTATGACTTAAAACCGTTAGAAAAAATTTATCTTTAAACTTAGGTGATATTCATTATTCTACAAAGTCACCATTCATTATTACATATTTTTCAAAATGTTTTAACTATTTTTCATTGTGTCAATGACGAAATTTAGGACTTGATTTTGATCCAATTTCACACAGCAAGATGAACTCAGGCATCTGATGAAAAATTTTGATCTTTGAGTGCTTCTTTCAATTTGTGCTAAATCGGACATATTCGTAGAATTAAAACAAATTGTGCCTTCATCAGTTCGTATTTCTAACAGCAATTAAACATTTTTCGACCTTGTCCTGTAGATACTTTACTAAATTGTTCATAAGATTGCTTTTCTGACCTAATCGTCTTAAAAAATCAAGAGTCATACTTCTACGTGAAGAATTGTTCTGAATCGAATATTGCATCGATTGCTTTTTATCTTCTGGATATAATGGTGAATCCATAAATCGTCCCTAGTGGCAATGTTCACACATTTTTCGATCTTATCCTGTAGATACTTTACTAAATTGTTCATAAGATTGCTTTTCTGACGTAGTCATGCTTCTACGTGAAAAATTGTTCTGAATCGAATATTGCATCGATTGCTTTTATCTTCTGGATATAATGGTGAATCCATAAATCGTCCCTAGTGGCAATGTTCACTAAAAAACTCGCTTTCAAATTTTTCCCCTATTTCATGATACATTTGCTGCCGTGGTGATTCCATAGGATCAGCTTAAATGTTCATTATCACATCGATACCTGTATAGAACGAGCAGTTTTTTACTTTTCTGTGGAACTGTGTGGTGAAATATCTTCCAGTATGCCTAAAAGGCTTACGCTGCCTATATAACTTTGAAAGTCTTCGTATAGTTAATGTAGAGAGAACGAACGGAACTATTTGTTTTATTGAATTTTTTAATGTATATATTGAATATTATTTTTATATTTTATTGAAGCACTGCAAGCACATGAAAGGATTATCTACGCCTTGGTCGCATTATCTCCTTTTTCTTTATATCTATAGCGTATTTCCATCCTTGTTTTTGCACATTTTTCTGGTGGTCTTTTATACTTGGTTACATCTTCCTTAGATTTTAGACTACAACAATATCTTCTTCTCATTCAGTTTTATCATCGATCACTTGAGGTTTATCGTCTACCATTGTATGGTAAAACAAACGATTCGACTTTGAAGTATCTCAAAGCAGTGCATACGCAATATTTTAGCGAAGTTAAAATAATAAAATTCAATTATTTACTGCAGCTTGTAACTATCAACTAGTTTTAGTGGTCTCATCAAGACATTATAGTTATTAAAAATTAAGATGAAATATTTTGCAGTAGGTATGTACGAGGGTTGCCTTTTAAGTAGTTACAAAAACTACGAAAGAAAACAAATTTTTTGGAACAAACTGTTTTATTGTTCTTCAAAATATTCACCTTTAAGTTTTATACACTTTTGCATGCGTTCAAACCACTTCTCGA